>PVJN01016767.1:15237-41861 GCA_004026805.1 Lasiurus borealis | reverse complement strand
TGCGGACTGAAAGGTCCCAGGTTCGATTCCGGTCGGGGGCATGTACCTTGCTTGCGGGGGCATCTCCAGTGGGGGGTGTGCAGGAGGCGGCTGATCGATGTCTCTCTCTCATCAATGTTTCTGGCTTTCTATCCCTCTCCTTTCCTCTCTGTAAAAATCAATAAAAAAAAAATATATATATATTTTAAATGTATTTTATTGACTTTTTACAGAGAGGAAGGGAGAGAGATAGAAAGTCAGAAACATCGATGAGAGAGAGACATCGATCAGCCGCCTCCTGCACGCCCTGCAGTGGAGATGTGCCCGCAAGCAAGGTACATGCCCCCGACCGGAATCGAACCTGGGACCTTTCAGTCCGCAAGCTGACACTCTATCCACTGAGCCAAGCCGGTCTCGGCATAAAATATATATTTTTATTTAAAAAATATATTTTATTGATTTATATATATATCTATATATCTATATATATATCTATATATATATATAGATATATATATTATTGATTTTTTTTACAGAGAGGAAAGGAGAGGGATAGAGAGTTAGAAACATCGAGACATCTATCAGCCACCTCCTGCACACCCCCCACTGGAGATGTGGCCACAACTGAGACACATGCCCTTGACCAGAATCGAACCTGGGACCCTTCAGTCCGCAGGCTGACGCTCTATCCACTGAGCCAAACCGGTTTCGGCATCCCTGCAGATTTTTTTTAAAAATATATTTTATTGTTTTTTTTTTTTACAGAGAGGAAGGGAAAGGGATAGAGAGTTAGAAACATCGATGAGAGAGAGACATCCATCAGCCGCCTCCTGCACACCTCCTACTGGGGATGTGCCCTCAAGCAAGGTACATGCCCTTGACCTGAATCAAACCTGGGACCTTTCAGTCCATAGTCCGACCCTCTATCCACTGAGCCAAACCCGTTTCGGCTACCTGCAGACTTTTTACTTGTCAGGAGATCAAAAGCATGTGAATAAAAATCAACTGAGTGTTGACTATATTCAAAGCACCGGGCGTTATAGACATCGGTGGTTTCAGTATAATGGGGGGAAGCCGGACACAGTCACAAATGACCCATCACAGGCTAACAACCGCAGGATAAATGTAAGGAAGAGAGGTGTCATGGGGAAAAACAAGATAAAACAACGATAAAACGGCTAACGTGGATCCATCGTGCGCTATGCATGAAGCACTATTGCAAACACTGGGTGGTCGGTGAGATGGGTGCTGGTGGCTCCCCAGGATCGCAGAAGAGAACACCGAAGCACCGAGGGCTTAAGGAAACTGCCCGAGCCATTAAGTGGCAGAGCCGGGATTCCAAAACAGGAAGCCGGGCTCCAGGAGCCATGCTCTTCACCGCCACATGTGGACGGGTGCCAAGTGGAAGAGAAATGGAAGATGAGTGGACTCTGATAGAGGAGGTCACTTCCAGCGGAGGAAGCTGCATGAGGGAAGATACCGAGGCGGGGACCAGAAAGGGCTCATTCCCAGAGAGGGGAGCTGAGAGATAAGTTCACAGGACAGAGGCCGGGAGAGGGGAGAGCGAGTGGGAGAAGAAGCCCGAAGAGTAAGGGGTCCCGGGGACCAAAGTGTAGAAAGACATGGATGCAATGAAAAATGATTACACATTTTTTTAAAAAAATATTTTTTTATTGATTTTTTTTTTACAGAGAGAAAGGGAGAAGGATAGAGAGCCAGAAACATTTTGATGAGAAAGAAATATCAATCAGCCGAAACCGGTTTGGCTCAGTGGATAGAGCATGGTCGGTCTGCGGACTGAAAGGTCCCAGGTTTGATTCCGGTCAAGGGCACGTACCTTGGTTGTGGGCACATCCCCAGTAGGAGGCGTGCAGGAGGCGGCTGATCGATGTTTCTCTCTCATCGATGTTTCTAACTTTCTATCCCGCTCCCTTCCTCTCTGTGAAAAATCAATAAAATATATTTAAAAAAAAAAAAGAAGGAAATACCAATCAACTGCCTCCTGCACACCCCCCCACCGGGGATGCACCCGCAACCAAGGTATACATGCCCTTGACCGGAATCGAACCTGGGACCTTTCAGTCCGCAGGCCAACGCTCTATCCACTGAGCCAAACTGGTTTCGGCACACACATTTTTTTTTTAAACAAATAATAGAAGCAGCAGCCCTGTAGGTTGTTTGGTGTAAAAAAACAAAACAAAACAAAAAAACCACCAAAAAAACCCCCAATAATAACAGTTACATTTCTGTTTTGTTGGCAGATAACGCCAACACAGTGTACAGGATGGGATAAGCCAGAACGGTATGGTCTGGACTTGGGACACAGGAGACTGGGAAGGAGGAGTGATCAGGTAAGAGAAATGGATACAAAAAACCTGAGGCAGATCAACCAACCGCCCGCTCACCAGCCGGCCACCCTGGGCAAGAGCCAGCAGTCTCTCGTGACTGACCAGGGTGGAGCCCAGAGGCCCAGGCAGGTAGAGTTAATGTCCACGGGCTGGACAGCCAGAGCTGGGGGTGTAGGCCAGTAGCGGTGGACGTGGTTCTTCCAAATGCCCACCAAGGAAGCTTTCAATGTGTCCACTCGGTCATGGTCAAAGGAAGCCCGTTCTAGACACAAACATCTCATCTCATCCCTCAACACCCCAGGAGCACTCACTGGTCTGCGTATAAGCGTCAAATTGCTCAGCACGGCATGGGAGGCCTTCTGTGACCCGATCACTGTCTCCCTCGCCCGTTTCTTTTCTCTACACCACCCTGCCCCCTCTCTTTGCAGCCCCATTCTCTGTTCCAACCAAACGGGACTTGTGAAATGCCATGAGCACTACACTGCCTTTTGCCCACTAGTGTCCGGGGTGATCTTCCACCCTTTAAAGAAATCTAACCTAGTATCTCTCCCTCCAAGCACCCACCTCTCCCTGGTGCCATCACGTGGCCAATCCACCCTCACCGTGCACTTCTCCCACTGTATGGATGGATTTGTTTTCCTGCCTGTATTTCCAAGTTTGGTGGCGACTGCCAGGGCAGGGACCACCATGGTCTTGTTGATTTTTGTAGGACACACAGTTGTGTTAAATAATAACTGGATGGGCCCTCACCAGTTTGGCTCAGTGGATAGAGTGTCGGTCTGCAGACTCAAGGGTCCCAGATTCGATTCCAGTCAAGGGCATGTACCTTGGTTGCGGGCACATCCCCAGTAGGGAGTGTGCAGGAGGCAGCTGGTCGATGTTTCTAACTGTCTATCCCTCTCCCTTTCTCTCTGTAAAAAAAAAAAAATCAATAAAATATATTTTAAAAATTGTAATTGGCCAAAACCGGTTTGGCTCAGTGGATAGAGCGTCAGCCTGCAGATTGAAAGGTCTCAGGTTCGATTCCGGTCAAGGGCATGTATCCTGGTTGCGGGCACATCCCCAGTAGGGGGTGTGCAGCAGGCCGCTGATTGATGTCTCTCTCTCATAGATGTTTCTAACTCTCTATCCCTCTCCCTTCCTCTCTGTAAAAAATAAATAAAATGTATTAAAAATTATAATTGGATGGATGGTAGGAGAGACAGAGAGGAAGGAGCTTTAGAACTTCTTCAAAAAGGTGACACCATGGATCTGGAGCTCAGCAGGGAGATGTAGGTCAGAGTTATGCATCCAGGAGTTACTCGCAGAGGGATTGCTGTTAGTCCTGGGAGAAGGAAAGCCGTCACGGGAGGAAAGGAGGCGGGTTGGAAGAACCGGGACTTCTTCAGGTTAGGGTGAATGGAGGAAGCGGTGCCAGCAAAGAAGTCTGCGGAGGAGTGGTCAGTGAGGAGGAAGAGGATCACAAGACTGCCAAGGAGAAGGGGCAGGGTGACACTCTATGGAGAGGCATCCTTGATTCTACCAGCAAGGAAAGACTTCTTATTTTTTTGACTGATTTCAGAGAAAAAGGGAGAGGGGGAGAGAGAGAGAGAAACACATCCTCGATGACGGAATCATCAATTGGCTGCCTCCTGCACAACCCCCACTGGGGGTCAGGCCTGCACCCTGGTCATGTGCCCTGACCAGACATGGAACCCAGACCTTCTGGTTCATAGGTCAATGCTCAGCCACCGAGCCACACCGGCCAGGCACACAGACAACTTCTTTTTTTAAAAAAAAAAAAAATATTTTATTGACTTTTTTTCAGAGAGGAAGGGAGAGGGACAGAGACTTAGAAACATTGATGAGAGAGAGACATCGATCAGGCGCCTCCTGCACATCCCCCACTGGAGATGTGCCCACAACCAAGGTACATGCCCTTGACCGAATCGAACCTGGGACCCCTCAGTCCGCAGGCCGACGCTCTATCCACTGAGCCAAACCAGTCTTGGCACGACTTCTTTTAAAAAATATATATATTTTATTGACTTTTTTACAGAGAGGAAGGGAGAAGGATAGAGAGTTAGAAACATTGATGAGAGAGAGACATCGATCAGGCGCCTCCTGCACACCCCCCACTGGAGATGTGCCCCCAACCAAGGTACATTCCCCTGACTGGAACCAAACCTGGGACCTCTCAGTCCACAGGCCGACGCTCTATCCACTGAGCCAAACCGGTTTCAGCACTGAACGACTTCTTTAACAAGGACAAATGAAACGTTCAAGGGAAAAGTTATTACGATCAGGACTCTGAATCAGCAAGGACGCCATGTATTAATAGAGCGAGGTCTAAACTCTGCTGGATAGGGGTCCCTGACTGCAGTTCACTGGAATCACCCGGGCGTTTTCACACCCACTGAGGCCTGGGGACCCGATTCAATCAGCAGAGGTCCGACTGAATGGGTCTGGGGTCTGAGCTGGGAGTTAAGAGTTGCAAAAACCTCCCCTTCCTCCCCTCCTCCCCCAGGTGATTCTAAGGGGAGAGCAGAGCCCCAAAGAGAGAGAGAGGAGCGTTCTCCTGTATCTGCAGCCCCCACTTCACACCAGGAGCGCTGGAACCGGCCCCGCCCCCCGCCAGGAGCGGTGCCTGGGGTTGTCTAAGGTCTCCTCCGCATCTCCAGCCCAAGCCTCTTGACTTTTAATCCAACAGCTTTTTTTTTTTCTTCCCCCTTCGTGGCTTATTCTAAACGGAGTTACGGAAAATAAGAAACAAAAACACACTCTGCGCTTGGTTCCATTAAGATAAGGCTGAAGTTTTTTTTTTTGGTGTGTGTGTGTGTTTTTAAAGAGAAAACACAAAGGAATTCGTAGGATGGATTTAGAATTTTTGAGTTTCTGTTGTAAACCCGTTTGCCCTCAGTTTAGTCTGGCACGGGCTGGGGTGGGTAACCTTTCCCAGGGTCTGTGCCTCAGTCCTGTCTGCCCCAGCTGAGATAAAGGGAAAAAAAAGAGCTGATTCGCCTATGAAAAGGTCAATATGTTTTGTGTGGAACGCGATGCACAGCGATTAGACCGCCGAGTCGCGATTATGCAAAAGTCTGAGCTCTCACTTTAGCACAGATGAGGTCCTGGCACGTCCATTTCAGGCCGTCGGCGTGCACAGAGCCCCCCTGGGGAAAAAAAAAAACACTGGGAAGCAAGCAGACAATCGAGAAGGAAGAGAAATGTTCCTTCCCGAGCTGGTCCCGGGGATTGGGCAAGACATCTGCAGAGCAGTAAGTAGTACCATCCCTTTTAAAACAATGTTTAATTAGGGGAAAAAAAAAAAAAGGGCTGGAGAGCAGGGCCCCTCCGCCCGCCCGGTCCCGGGGAGTAACCTTCCAGTCCCGTCCAACACCTGGCTGCCCCCAGCCAGAGGCGCCATAGAAACAGAAACAATCGCGGGGCTGCAAGCCGACCCTTCCTGCGGGGAGAATAGCCCCTGACGTGCAGAGCCGGCTCCGAGAGGAAACGGGCCTGAGAAGGAGGAAACGGCGAGAGGAAGCTACGCCCTGGCTTTGCCGATAGAGGCCATTGACATGGCAGACAACAGAGCGCGGCCAGCGGGCTGCAGATAAACACCCAGCTGCTGCTGCTGGAGCCCGGGCCTGGCCCGCACCCGCTACCGCGGCCTTCCCTTCCCCAGCTCGGGCTGCACGCGGTGAGGCTGCTTATAATACGTAAAAGCAGGGGATGAAGATTTCCTTTGACTCGATTAATTGTCGTCGGGACGTGCTATTCCTCCAATTGTCCGGAATTCCCTTTGAACGTGGAATCCTCTGGCGTGGCTCAAGGGTGGCCGTGTTCACGGTGGATGCATGCACCGGCTAGCACGTGACACCCCGTATCTCAGGGGAGCCTCAGAATGGAGTTAGAGAAGTGCTACCCCGTTCTCACAGATGGGTACACTGAGGCTGAGCAGCAGTCAATGGGGGGGAAGTCAGTTCGCACTGGCTCCAGAGCTTTCTTCATCATTCCTTTTTTTTTTTTTTTTTAATATATTTTATTGATTTTCCACAGAGAGAAAGGGAGAGGGATAGAGAGTTAGAAACATCGATGAGAGAGAGAGACATCTATCAGCCGCCTCTTTCACGCCCCCCACTGGGGATGTGCCCACAACCAGGATACACGCCCTTGACCAGAATCAAACCTGGGACCCCTCAGTCCGCAGACAGACGCTCTATCCACTGAGCCAAACTGGTTTTGGCTCTTTATCATTCCTTACTTTAACACTCAAAGATCTCATGGAAAACGTTGAGGTGCAATTTCTATCAATGCACCTTTTCCCCTAAAATTCAGTGGTCGGCGAACTCATTAGTCAACAGAGCCAAATAGCAAAGGTACAACGACTGAAATTTCTTCTGAGAGCCACATGTGCTAGCCTAAGCTTGGAGCCTCATAAAGCTCTTATTTCCGCACAGAATCAGAAAAAGGGTTCCCTCCCGCACGAAACCGAACCTGTTGCCCGATGACACTCCAACCGACTGAGCCACACTGGCCAGGGCTGGCAGGTAATTTTTAAAAATATATATATATTTTATTGATTTTTTTACAGAAAGGAATGGAGAGGGAGAGTTAGAAACATCGATCAGCTGCCTCTTGCACATCCCCTACTGTGGATGTGCCCGCAACCAAGGTACATGCCCTTGACCGAAATCGAACCCGGGACCCTTCAGTCCGCAGGCTGATGCTCTATCCACTGAGCCAAACCAGTTTCAGCATAATATTTTTTACTTACATCTTTTATTAGTGCTCGAGCTTTTGATTTAAAATTACCCTAAAGTTTTCTGAACAAAAGCAGATATAGGTAGATAAGAGGTCAACCAAAGGACTTGTATGCATGCATATAAGCATAACCAATGAACACAAGACAATGGGGGGTTAGGGTATGCATGGGAGTGTGGGGGAGGCAATGGGAAGATATATATATACATGTAATACATTAATAAAAAATTAAAAAATTTAAAAAAGCAGATATAATACAGAAGCCCTGACATGAAACTTAACAAGGAAAGCATAGACAAATGACTACATAAATTAAAAATAAAAGTCTTCTATTTATTCAGTTTTAATTGTGGTTATATTTTTAAATGGAGACCAGAACAATGAGATTCTCCTTTAGACTTCACTACTTAAACACACCAACAAAACCATTGGAGGCAAAAATAAAACTTTTCAACAAAGCCATTTGGAAGCAAAAATAAAAATTTTAAAACAAAACCATTTGGGGGCAAAAATACACATTTTAAACCACCTGCGATTGGAGCTCTGTAACTAAAACCAGTGGTTGCTAAGTGACCCGGTATCTCCACTCAGATGCTGCACAATTTGGACAAGTTACTGAATCTTTCTGAACCTTGGTGTCCTCACAGAGACTTCTAACACCCATTTCTTGGGGTTGTAGGACTTAGTGAAGCAATTTAGCAAGCTTGGCACCAAGCAAGCACTCAACTTGTGTGATACCAGCTGTGGAAGGAATTAAAAAAAAAAAATCCTCACCTGAGGGGGAGAAACCAAGATGGCAGCATAGGTGAACACCTAAACTGCTGCCTCGCACAACAATTTCAAGACTACAACTAAAAGACAGAACGGACATCATCCAGAACCACAGGAAAGCTGGCTGAGTGGAAATTCTACAATAAGAAGGAAAGCACATTGAGACCCAGAGGAGCTGCAGGAGGCAGAGGTACTGAGACACATGTGTGGAGAGGACTGGCAACTGAAAGTGTGGCTGGCTTCCTCTAGTGCAGTGGTTCTCAACCTCTGGGTCGCGACCCCTTTGGGGGTGGAACGACCCTTTCACAGGGGTCACCTAAGACCATTGGAAAACACAGATACGATTCATAACAGTTGCAAAATGACAGTTATGAAGTAGCAACAAAAATAATTTTATGGTTGGGTGTCACCACAATGTGAGGAACTGTATTAAAGGGTCGTGGCATTAGAAAGGTTGAGAACCACTGCTCTAGTGGGAGGGAGACGGAAGCTCCCAACTGTGTTGAACTCCAGTTCTGGGTGAGACTCTGGGGACTTAGACTCATACGGGGAGAAAATGGACTGTCAGGAAAGAGAAAAGCACACTGAGACTCAGAGGAGCTGCGGAAGGCAGAGGTACCGAGGCGTGGGCATGGAGAGGGCTGGCAACTGAGTAGGTGGCTGGCTTTCTCAAGCGGGATAGAGACAAAAGCTCCCAACTGTGCTGAACTCCAGTTCTGGGTGAGACTCTGAGGACCCAGATTCATTTAGGGCGAAACTTGAGCGCGGCTTTCTCTCAGAGGTGCCTTCAGCGATTACTGCAGGACAGAGACCCAGGGGCCTCTTAGGGCAGGGGTGACAGGAAACCAGGGAGCTATCTGCTCCATCCTGAGACTCTGCCCCATCCAAGCTGAGCACAGAGGTTTTTGCAAGTCTTGTCTCATAAGGGTGTCTCCAACACAGAAGTTCTCCAAGTGTACACACAGCTGATTCTCACAGCCAGTTGGCCTGGAGGTCAATTCCTCCCAGTGATACCAACAACAATCAAGGCTTAACTACACCCAGACTGTGCACACAGCCCACAAACGGGTGCACCAAGAGTGTCCACCTCAGGTAACGGGGGAGGCTGAGCCACTGGGCCCTACAGGACACTTAGCACACAAAGCTACTCTATCCACTCAGGGAAGCAGCCAAAATGTGGAGACGAAGAAACAGGTCACAAATGAAAGAAATGGAGGAAAGCAAATGACTGGATATAGAGTTCAAAACCACGGTTATAAGGTTTTTCAAGAATTTCCTAGAAAAGGCCGATAAATTTAGTGAGACCCTTGAGGATATGAAAAAGGACCAACTAGAAATCAAGCATACACTAACTGAAAGAAAAAATATTATATAGAGATCTAACAGCAGACTAGAGGATTGCAAGAATCAAGTCAAAGATTTGAAATACAAAGAAGCAAAAAACACTCAAACGGAAAAGCAAAAAGAATCCAAAAATATAAAGATAGTGTAAGGAGCCTCTAGGACAACTTCAAGCGTATCAACATCTGAATTATGGGGGTGCCAGAAGAGAGAGAGCAAGATACTGAAGATCTATTTGAAGAAATAATGACTGCAAACTTCCCCCACCTGGTGAAAGAAATAGACTTACAAGTCCAAGAAGTGCACAGAACCCCAAACAAAAGGAATCCAAAGAGGATCACACCAAGACACATCATAATTAACATGCCAAAAGCAAGAGACAAAGAGAGAATATTAAAAGCAGCAAGAGAAAAACAGTTAGTTACCTATGAGGGAGCACTCATATGACTGTCAGCTGATTTCTCAACAGAAACTATGCAGGCCAGATGGGAGAGGCAAGAAATATTCAATGTGATGAATAGCAAGAACCTACAACCAAGATTACTCTACCCAGCAATGCTATCATTCAGAAATGAAGGGCAGATAAAGAGCTTCACAGAGAAGAAAAAGCTAAAGGAGTTCATTAACACCACACCAGTATTATATGAAATGCTGAAAGATATTCTTTAATAGAAAGAAAAAGGTAAAGATAAAAACTATGAATAACAATCACATATCTATCAAGTGAATCTAAAAATTAAGTGAATAAAAAATCTGATGAACAGAATAAACTGGTGATAATAGAATCAGGGCATAGAAAGGAGTAGACTGACAATTCTCGGGGTGGAAAAGGCTATGGGGGTGCAGGAAGAGACTGGACAAAAATCGTACACCTATGGATGAGGACAGTGCGGGGTTGAGGGTAAGGGCAGAGGGTGAGGTGGGAATGGGGTGGAGGAGATATCACCTGAGGATATTTTTTCCATTTTTTTTTTAAAAGAGAATAGAAAGGAGTGAGGAGGAGGGTAGAGAGAGAAATATCCACGTGAGAGAGACACATCAATTGGTTGCCTCCCACCTGTGCTCCATTCGGGGCATAATCGAGCCTGCTACTGAAGTACATACCCTTGACCAGGAATAGAACCCGAGACCCTTAGGGTCCACGGCTGACGCTCTAATCATTGTGCAACCGGCCAGGGCTGTGGAAGGACTTTTGATATTGAATGACGGCTGTCTTAGTGAGCTTCTAAAAGACCCTTTTAATGCTTATATTTTAAGTTGGTGGCTAAAACCTATAATGCTAAATAATATGGAATATTTCCACTAATTATTTAGCCGCAATGATTCTGCTAATTTAGCAGAGCAACAACGGTCTGTACTATTATTGCCTTGTGTTCGTAGTCTTATCTTTTAATGAACAATCCTCCGAATACATCTATCTCAGCAAGAATTTTACTCATAGATTGATAACCGTTTCAGCCTTTAAAAAGTTAAAAGCAAAGTCTTGGCAGGGATCCAGGGAGGCCGGGTCCCAGGGATTTGGCCACAGGAAAAGTACTAAATGCCTTTTAATTTGTTTCTTCCTCTGCTCCCCGAGGCAGAGGATGATTCTCATCCTCTGCCTCCTGGCACTTACCACACTTTTCAGTGACATATTTTCTTCTGTGTTGGGGTTAGGTCTGTTTGCCCCTGGGGCTGTGAGGTCCGTAAGGACGAGGATCATGTGGGCCTTGTTCCCTCTATGCCCACACCCCAGCCCGGGGCCTGGTATACACAGTAAAGAAATATTGGTCGGTTGTTATACTATCACATCAGGACAGTGTTCTCTACTGCCCAAGATACCGTTAAAATCAGACCTGTTGTTCCCACTTCACAGTCATTAAAAGGGCGGGACAGAGGTTGGGCGTTCCACAGTTAAACCATTCACTAGTATTGTCTCCTTCTGCTACCAAAGTGCGGAAACAAACTAAAAAAAAAAACAAAACCAAAACTCTAATGTTCCCCAAGAAATATGGGACATTTCTCAACTTGGGCTTGACAACCAATCACACAAGGAACAAACTGAACAAAAAAGGTAAAAGGATTTTTTTTAAAAAAAACACACACCAGGCAGCAAATCTTTTATTCCCGGCTTCCGATAAACTCACTTCCTGTTATTCTGCCCAGCTGTGTAACCGAAGGGTAGAGTAAGAGGTATACTACTCTCTACACGGACTGAGAAAGTGCTTCCTGATATATATATTTTAAATGAAGAAACTTTTAAATTCGCCGACATATTCTTTTTTTAAAAAAGCACCGAAAAGATCAAACCATTTTTAAAAAGTAATTTAGAATTTTTAATCGGTTTGAATTCAGTCCCCAACTGAATATGTTAATTTCCCATTCCTAAATGAACTCATTCACATAAAGGACGCAACACGCGAGCCTGGAATTAACAAGTTGCTTACCTATTAAATGCTGGCTGACGGATAACTTTGGCTTTTCACTATCACCCTCTCTCTGAGTCTGAATGGGAAGATGCCGTACCGATGAATCACGTTTAAAGGGGCTTCTGCATGCATCATTTCATATTTCTGGGGGCAACTTGGTGAGGGAAGCCGACGACCCCATCTGAGGGGCAAGATCTGAGTTCTACTGCTCTGTCTCTTACCAAGTCTTGGGAGCTCAGGCAAGTCAGGATCGCCTAGATCCCGTAACGAGGGGATGGGATTGGAGTTTTTGTGGGATTTATATGGAGAACAAAAGGTAGATTCATCTTTAAAAAGCACAACACTTTTCCTATCACCAGTGTGGCTCAACAAACAAACAGGAGGGGGCCAGTAGAGACAAACCACGTATTCCAGTTAAAGAGAAAGGAGGAGTAAAACCCAAAACCCAAAGGAAGGTGAATAACAAGGAAACATTTTTTTTTAAGACTTAATTTTTTCCTCAATTTTATGTGAAAGTAAATCTTTCCCCCTGTTTCTTTCAAAGCCTCCGATATTTTTTTCAAAACTCTGACTAACTTCGTTTTCACTTCCTCTCATTCACAGATTTCATTAGAGGTCACAGTCCGGTGACCTTCGGGGTCACAGCCTGGCCGGGGTACACCCTCCCCAGCCCCGGGCCTTATCTCTCTCTGCACGCAGAGTGCAGGAAGCGGCAGTGCCTTCCTGTGGCAGGCCGCTGGCCTTCGGGAGTCTGTCTTGAACCCTTCCAGGGTGCTGCCTGCGTTACCCTCTCTCTGCTCAGCTCCCCGGAGCCTTCGAGAGGGTGGAGCCCGGAGTTGGACAGCTTTTCGATCTGCTTTTGGAACAGAAGAGAGTCTCACTCGGGACCCCTTATACTCAGGCCCCTTTGAGCCCGAAGTCGGAAACGTCATTTCTCATGACGGATTAAAGCAGGTTGAAGGGCAATTAGGCGAGGAAGTAACTTACTCTAGAAATCCACAAAGAAAACGAAATGATTCGCAAACCGTGTCATTTTTAAAGTACTGTTTACACCAATTTAAGAGATTTCCGAATAGAAGTGAGAAAGTCTGATATCAAAAGCGGCAGGAGGATTGCTTTAAGCGCCTGAGTTTGAAACGCTCCAACCTGAGAAGTTACGAGGCGGTCCGCTGCTTTTAGGACGTTTGCCTGGAACGGCGGCGTGGCTCATGCCAGTGAGACTAGGAATCGTCCCTTAGGTATTCA
Source organism: Lasiurus borealis (assembly GCA_004026805.1). Classification (NCBI taxonomy): domain Eukaryota; kingdom Metazoa; phylum Chordata; class Mammalia; order Chiroptera; family Vespertilionidae; genus Lasiurus; species Lasiurus borealis. The sequence continues at coordinate 29,026 of PVJN01016767.1, read as the reverse complement.
ACATTTTGCTCCAAATGTTGTAGAGCTTGTTGAGAAACCAATCTTCTAGAATACAGAGGACCCCTCGACATTTTGAATCTTTTGACAACTTAAAATTCTTTAAGTATCTATTAATCTCTGGGTGCAGATTTTTGACTCTCCTGATAAGTTCAATTCTGGAAGTGGGCAATCTTAAAACTGGAGGTCACATTCTGAGCAGATCTGCACACTCTCTATGATCTCATTTTACACAGAATTAGAAACACTTTAAAGACCCCTGTAAGTTCTAAAACTGAAGGATACAAACTATACAGGAAGTTAAGTTGATATTTGGCTTCAGTGCTTTTTGTTGTGGTGGTTAAACCCGATTTGAGGGTATTTTTTTCCATTGCTTTTTCTGAGAGAGTGGAAGGGAGGGAGGCAGGGGTGGAGAGAAGTGTGGATGTGAGAGAGCCACATCGACTGGCTGCCTCCTGCAGGCAGTCCCGTCTGGGGACAGAAGCAAAGCCCCAGTCCGGGTATGTGCCTTGACCGGGAATCGAACCCTTTGGCGCATGGACCGACACTGACAACTGAGCCACCACACCGGCCGGGACTTGACTAGTTTTTGAGTCTGATTTCTGTCCCTTCCACTCAGCATGACCTGGTTTAAACGGCTTCATCCCTCTTCCCTGAACACAGAGTGGTTATCTTTTCCCCACTCCAAGCGAGGGTGAGCGGCCCCCACACCCCACGGAGCGGCCCCAGGTTACACACCTGTTATCATTTGCTGTGCGTCATAGGGTTCCATGTAGCCGTCGTTCTCGCCGACTCTCTCCGCATCCCGCTGACCTTTGGTCCGTTTGGCATCATACGGGTCAGCATAGTCTTCCAGGATGATGACCTGCGAAAGAACCAGAGAGGAGAGGTGAGAGGGGTTATTGTATGCCAGAGGGGCAGCGGCAGCAAAACGTCTACTGACAATCTGCTGATCTGAAAAGACATCAAAGTCTCTAGTTCTTTCCCTGATTAGGTTTGGCTCAGTGGATAGAGCATCGGCCTGCGGACTGAAGGGTCCCTGGTTCGATTCCAGTCAAGGGCATGTACCTTGGTTGCAGGCACATCCCCAGTGCAGGAGGCAGTTGATCGATGTTTCTAACTCTCTATCCCTCTCTCCCTTCCTCTCTGTAAAAAATCAGTAAGATATACTTAAAAATCTCTAGTTCTGGATAGCTTTTGCACTTGATCGTGTTATTCACCGAGCTGTACAAACATCTGACTTTTCTGTAGTATCATTGGTTGTCAGCAATTCATCTAAACTCCGCTGATCCCCACGACTCTTTTCACCTCCTTTTCTTTCCCTAAGCAATAGAGCATTTGCTGGGTTCAAGGGTGACTGGGGTGGGTGGTGGGGAGTGGACTCTATAGTTTTATTTTTAAAAAATATATTTTATGGATATTTTACAGAGAGGAAGGGAGAGGGATAGAAAGCTAGAAACATCAATGAGAGAGAGACATCGACCAGCCGCCTCCTGCACGCACCCCACTAGGGATGCACCCGCAACCAAGATACATGCCCTTGACCAGAATCGAACCCAGGACCTCCCAGTCCGCAGGGCGACTCTCTGTCCATGGAGCCAAAATGATTTCAGCGGGTCTATAGCTTTAAAGCATAAAAAAATGCTGGTCTACCGCCTTCCCCAGGATTTGGTCTTTTTAATGCCAGCAAAATGAGCACATCATGGTCAGTCAGTCCATCGCCGAATGTCCGCTGGCACTGGCTAGGGAATCAAAATAAGACCAAGACCTGCTTCTTGTCTTTCAAGGAATTTGTAGCAGCTCTAAAGGGGTCAGGCTTTTTATAATCAGAAATAGGTCAGCACTAAACACCACTGTGGGAGTTTTAGGTTCAATAATTTCTAGGCAGACTGGCTCTCCTAGGCTACAATCAGAGAGAGTTCTGATCAGTATGTGTGTCAGAAAGCACTTATCCTTGTGAAAATACAAAGGGGCCTGCAAAGGTGATGTGTGTGTGTGTGCGTGTATGCACACACACACGTGCAATAGTTCTGTTCTGCAGCAGCTGTGTGACAACATGGGAGGTCAAATAAGAAGCCCCTTCCTTCCCTGGGAAGAAGTCTGCTCCCCAACCTTCGATGACATTCTCCAAAGAGCTCACGGAGAAGGACCACTGGAGCTGGCAGGCAGAGCGCAGACACCCAGGGAGAAGGGAGGAAGGGAGGCCATCTGCATAAGGGCCCTCCACTTGGGAGGAGACGGCCTAAGAGACGCAGACATCTGGAAGCGATGCCCGTGAAAATACCCGGGCAACCGCGGCTGGTTACGCTGACGACCCGCTCCCTCCCCGACTCTATCCTTCTGCCTGCCGGCCATGGGAAGGAACCACCTGTCCGCACGCAGCTCAGCCAGGAACAGGAAGTGTGATGGGCAGCCCTGGGCTGCCAGGTGCCTAGGACCTCGTCAGCCAGGCAGACCACTCCCATTCGGACCACGCTGGGGCCCCGGCAGTCCCCCGTGCCGGGCACAAGGTAGGCAACCTGCACGTATTTGTGGAAAGAGTGGATGGAGGGAGGGGTGGGAGGACCCGAGGCAGACAGGCGGGGTCTGCTCCTCTGGCTCCTCACTCCATTTGGGGGGGCAGGACCTCTGAAGCTGGGGCCAGAGAAAGCGATCACCCGGCTGGAGACCCAAAAGCCAGGTGTAACCTCGTCTCCTTCCCCTTTCCACACAGAAGCGTAAAAACGGAGTGAGTCTCTCTGCTGGCTCACAGCTCGGAGAAGAGCTCTGGTGTGCCAGAAGCAGTTCCTCCCACCTGTCACGCCCTTGAGGGTGTTTCTTTGTTCCATTCTCTGCCCCCCTGCAGAGCCCGGGGACCCCTTACCCTCTTGGGCTGCTGCACCGCCAATGGTGACCACGGGCTGAATGAAAAGGGTTGTAACCTTGAGGAGCTGGGGAACTGGGAGAAACCCCTTCTGAGGTGGTGGTGGGGGGCCTTCCACCGTGGGCGTGGGGACTGGCCCAACCCCTCTCTCTGGAGCTGTGTGGAAACCACACTTAACAAAGTTTGCAGGTCACCCACCATTCCTTCTGCTCCAGGAGAATGAAAAGTTACACCCAGTCTGGCTGGGCAACCCCCTCCCTGGATTTCCAAATGGAAATAAAAAGCCACCACACCTTTATAAGGGCTCCTCCAAACGGAACAACAAAGCAGGGACGTTCCCTTTCACTTAATTCCTCATCTGCACGGCCAGCAGAACCGAATGCGTGGCCCATGTCTGAAAAAGTGCCATCCACCCCTAGCATATGAGGACTTTTTCAAGATGAAAAAAACAAAAACACGAAAGGTTCTGAATGGTCACCTAGAAGTCACCAAGTGGTGTTAGAGGAGGGAAACGCATCCTTCCTTTCTCTGATGCACAAGGAACTCTATCTAGATGGGGTTTTTGCAATAGCCTCTCCCACGGTTTTTCGCCTCTGCAGGGGGGAGAGTGAGGTGGTCCAGGGATGGGGGTGGAGACGGGATTCCTACCGTGTCTTGCTGCTTGAGAAGCTTGCCCTTGTCCAGTTCGGGGCCCAGGGAGGAGGGGGACGAGGACGCGGAGGAAGAGGAGCTGCTGCTGGAGCTGCTGCTGCCGGTGCTGCTGCCGCTGCCGCCGGCGGTGTAGCCGCTCTTGCCATTCTTCTCCTGCGCGTCCACCTTGATGAGCCTGTTGATGTAGGTGCTGCAGCCCGAGCTCTTGGCCGCGCCCCGGTGCGGCTCCTCGTCGGGGGCGGCGCGCGAGTTCTTGCGGCTCTTGCCCGCCGCGGCCTGGATCAGCCCCTGCAGGCTGTCGCGGGACAGCCGGCTGTCCTTGGGGGGAGCCCTGCCGGCCCCCGGCTCGGCCCCCGAGTTCTTGCGGCTCTTGCCCGCGGAGACCAGCGCGCCCGCGCCCGCCTCGGAGTTCTTGCGCGCTTTGCCGCCGCCTCCCGCTCCTCCGCCTCCCGTTCCTCCGCCACCACCGCCGCCGCCACCGGGCCTGGCGCGCTCCGACACGGTCTTGAGGTTCAGCGGGAACTCCTTGAACCACCGGGCCGCCATGAGGGGGGCCTGGCCGGCGCGGCGCAGGAGCAGGGGCGTCGTGGCCGCGGAGCAGGGGAGCGGGGAGGCGCGGCGCAGGCAGCACGGAGAGGCGGCGCCAGGGGCCGGGGGCCACCGCATCCCCCGGGAGGCGGCAGGCGCGGGAGCCGCGGCGGCGGCGGCGAGGTCCTGCGACGGCTGCTGGGCGCGCGCGGCGGTCCCGGCGGCCCCGCGCCTTCGCCTTCGCCCCCGCCCGGCTGGGTGGGGCCCCTCCTGCGGCCCCCGGGGCGCCGAGCGGGCGGGCGCGGGCCGCGGCTCCGGACACGGCCGGCGACAGGCACGACGGCGCGCGGGGGGCTCCGCCCGGGCTCGTCGTCTGCAGCGCCGGCTCGGCCCCGGGGTGGGTGGGTGGTGGACTCCGCGGCTTCCCCGGCCTTTTCCTCCGGAGGCGGAGCGGCCCGGCCTGCGCTCCCCGGGACGAGAGCGCACCGATCGGAGGTGGCGGGAGGGTCCCGGCGGCGCCGCGACAGACGAGGCACCGGCGGTGGGTGGCCGCCTACACCCCGTCTCCGCGCGCGCCCCACCCCGGCCGCCCGCCCTGCCTGTCTCCCGCCCTCCGCGGTGGCGCCACCCAGATCCGGGGGCGGCGGGGTCGCAGCTCCGGCAGAGGCGGGCCCCGGGGGTAGGGGGTTGGGGGGTGCGCGCTGGGGAGGAAGTGGCCGCGGACGCACGTGCAGGCCGGACGCGCCCCGGCGCGCGGAGCACCCGCACCTCCGCAGCCGGCGGGGCCCGGCGCTCGCTGCCTTCAAATGCGCTCCGGGCGCGCCACGCGCTGCGCTCTCGCCCCGAAAGCAGCTCGGCCCGCTCCCTCCCCGCTCTCCGGGAACGTTATTTGGGGGTGGGAATGGGGAGGTTGCTTAATAAAACGGGGCGCAGCCGGCAGCGCTGGGGCTCCTGCGGCTCCCCTTCCCAGAGCACCGCCCCGCGCCGCGAGGACCGGGCTCCGCTGCCCGCCGCTCGCTGCCCCGGGATTGGCGGCGGGAGGAGCGCCCCGCTTTGCGCCCCGAGGGTCTTGGAGGAGGTGGGTCGGCGTCGGGGCGGTGGGACGGCTGCGCTCGGCCCCGGAGAGGTAGGGCTTGTTGGCTGCAGGCCCCCCGGGCGACAGGGTGAGGGGGACCTGCGGCGGGAGGCGGTTGTGGGACGCGCACCCCCGTGGCCACTCCAAGGTGGCAGGGCGCACTGTTCCCCGAGGGCTGGTTGGTCGCTGGCTTCACCCCCGCCCCCCCGGGGCGTCTGCTGGGGATGGTGGAGGTAGGGAGTGGTGGTGGGGGGAGCGGACCGCAGTGGCTGAAGCTGTTCAGGTGGGGAGCGCTTTGTTCGGAACTGGGGGACACTGCGTTACAAGAGGCCTGTGCCACCAGCCTACTTTGGAAGCGATATATATATATATATTTTAGCTTTTAAAAATGTAAAACGTGCCACAGAGGCTCATACAAATCCTCACGGCAAGCCACGGGGACCGAGTGATCCTGGCCACCCCTGGGCTACATTGGCGAGCGCTGCTCTGTGAGCTGGAACGGCAAAGGAGAAAATGTTTCTTTCTTTTTAAAAATACATTTTATTGATTTTTAAAAATATATCTTTTACTGATTTTTTACAGAGAGGAAGGGAGAGAGAAAGTCAGAAACATCGATGAGAGACACTGATCAGCCGCTTCCTGCACGCCCCCTACTGGGGATGTGCCTGCAACCAAGATACATGCCCTTGACCGGAATCGAACCCCGGACCTTTCAGTCCTCAAGCCAACGCTCTATCCACTCAGCCAAACCGGTCTCGGCTTATTGGTTTTTTACAGAGAGGAAGGGAGCGGGATAGAGAGTTAGAAACATCAATGAGATAGAAACATCCATCAGCTGTCTCCTGCACACCTCCTACCGGGGATGTGCCCGCAACCAAGGTACATGCCCTTGACCGGAATCGAACCTGGGACTCTTTGAGTCTGCAGGCTGACTTGAAAAAATGTTTCTTGACTTTTTAAAGGAAAAGGTTTATTGCGATAATAACCTGCACACCATAAAATTCACGTTTTCAGTGTGCAGTTAAAAATATTGAGTATAGCCAAGACTGGTTTGGCTCAGTGGATAGAGTGTCGGCCTGTGGACTGAAAGGTCCCAGGTTCGATTCCAGTCAAGGGCATGTACCTGGGTTGCGGTACATCTCTCTTCCTCTCGATAACAAATCAATAAAATATTTTTTTTAAAAATATTGAGTATATTTACAGTACAGCCACCATCTCCATCTGATTTCAAAACATTGCCATCACCTCCCAAGGCTGGCCACCTTGTGTCCCTTAGCAATTATAGCTCATCCCCATCTCCTCCTTCCCACCCCAGGGAGCCGCTAGTCTACTTTCCACCTCCACAGATTTGTCTCTTTTGGGCTTTGCATGTAAGTGGAATCATACAATGTGTGGTCTTTGTGTCTGGATTATTTCCTTTAGCATCACGTGTTTTGAGACTCGTCTGTGTTGCAGCATTTATCAATACTTCGTTCCTTTGGTGTTCCTGAATAATATTCCATTGTAGGGACATACCACATTTTACTGATTCATTCATTCGTCAGTTGTTGGACATTTGGGTTGTTCCAGCTTTGAAGCTATGTTCTCACCAAGGTGCTGCGAACAGGTCTTTGTGTGGACATATGTTCTAATTTCTCTTAAGTAGATACCCAACAGCGGATATTGCTGGGTCGTACGGAATTCTCTGTTTAACTGTTTGAGAAACTGCCAAGCTATTTTTCCAAAGCGACTGCACCGTTTTACATTTCTGCCAGCAATAGGAGGGTCCCTGTTTCTCCACATCCTCGACACATTGTTATTGCTGTCCTTTCTATTATAGCCATCATAGTGAGCATGAGTTGCAGTCATTGTGGGTTATTGCTTTTTTAATCCTCATCTAAGGATATTTTTCCCATTGATTTTTTTATTTTTATTTTTTAAAGTATATTTTATTGATATTTTACAGAAAGGAAGGAGAGAGGGATAGAGAGTTAGAAACATCTATGAGAGACATCAATCAACTGACTCCTGCACGCCCCCTACTGGAGATGTGCCCGAAACCAAGGTACATGCCCTTGACCGGAATCCAACCTGGGACCTTTCAGTCCGAAGGCCGACGCTCTATCCACTGAGCCAAACCAGTTTTGGTGGATTTTTTTATTTTTTAAAATATATTTTTATTGATTTCAGAGAAGAGAGAGGGAGAGGGAAACATCAATGATAAGAATCAATCATTGGCTGCCTCCTGCACGCCCTACACTGGGAATTGAGCCCAAAATCCAGGCATGTGCCCTGACTGAGAGTCGAACTGTGACCTCCTGGTTCATAGGTCGACGCTCAACCACTGAGCCACATGGGCCGGGCTCCATTGATATTTTTAGAGAGAGTGCAAGGGAGGGAGAGAGACAGAGAAACATTGATATAAATGAGACACACTGATTGGCTGCCTCCTGCTCACACCCGGACTGGGACCCGGGGCCAGGGGTCAAATCTGCAAGGGAGGTATGTGCCCTTGACTGGGAATTGGAATTCAACCTGAGACCCCTTGTCCGAGGGCCGAGGGCCTAACTGCTGAGCTACACTGGCCATGGCTGTCATTGTAGTTTTGATTGGCATTTCCCTAATGACTAATGATGGTGAGCATCTTTTTGTGGGCTCACTGGCCGTTGGTATAGCTTTGGAGAAATGTTGCTTCAGGTGGTTGGTCCACTTTCTAATTGGTTTCTTTATGTCGTTATTGAATTATACAGGTTCTTTATATATTCTTTGTCTTTTTTAAAAAATATATTTTATTGATTTTTTTACAGAGAGGAAGGGAAAGGGATAAAGAGTTAGAAACATCGATGAGAGAGACATCTATCAGCTGCCTCCTGCATGCCCCCTACTGGGGATGTGCCCGTAACCAAGACACATACCCTTGACCAGAATCGAACCCAGGACCTTTCAGTCCACAGGCCAACACTCTATCCACTGAGCCAAACCGGTTTCGGCTCTTTGTCTTTTTTTTTAAATACAGATAAGAGATTTCTCCAGGCCAAGCAAGAAAATGGAAACTCCCATTAGAGCGGCGTTGTCCAGATTCCAAAAACTGGGTTCTCCATTAATGAGCATAGATCGTTATCTTGGGCCGATGACCAGATTATTGTTTTTTTTGCGCCTCCAGGACTTCCTCTGTCCAACGGGGTAATACTGCACAGCTCTGAAGAGCTTCCACGGAGGAGAAATGTATACGCCCTGACTGGCGTCTTTGAAGGATTTATGCTGGACCTTTGCTTGGGAGGTGTTGTGGGGGACCTGCCTTGTTCCAGAAGCCAGGAGACTTTTCTGGGGATTCCATGAAATTGGGACAAACACCCATAACCCCGACTCTGCCCGTAACCCCCTCTCTGCTTTTATTTTCTTCTACCGGTGGTCGGCAAACTGCGGCTCTCTGGCCCCTTGAGTGTGGCTGTTCCACAAAAGACCACGTGCGGGCGCGCACGTACAGCGCGGTTGAAACTTAGTGGCCCATGAGGCGCAGAAGTCGGTTTTCGGCTCTCCAAAGAAATTTCAGTCGTGGTACTGCTGATATTTGGCTCCGTGGACTAACGAGTTTGCTCACCACTGTCCGATACCAATGCCTCTCAATTATCTTAATCACTTTTGGTTCTATTTAAAGGTATAGTTTCAGTGAAAGCTGTGGTTTCCTGCTACCGCTGGGAACAGTTGAGTTATCATTTTCTTTTAAAATTTAATGTCGTAATTAAACGTTTTAAGCAAAGGAAAGAAAAAGCCGCCTCCTCTGACCCTGGCAGCCTCCGTGTCTGGAGGAAAAGAACCAAGGCTTCCTTCCGGGCCAGCGTTCCCTCGATGTCTTTTGTAATCGTCAGGAAGTCACTTAATGTCCTTGCACTTGGCCGTTCCCTCCTGTGAAATGAGAAGCCAGTACTCCTCAGGGTCCTAGGAAAGGGCCTTCGAAAGGCACAACCTGAAAGCCAGTGGCCACCATTTATTGAGCTCTTGGTACGGGGCAGGTGCTTTGAGCACAGCACCGCCCTGCCCCCTGCGATGGAGGGCATTGGCCTCATTGGACAGATAAAAGGTCCCCAAGGGCTCTGGGCTGGACTCTGAACCACATCCCTACACGCCAAGGGCCCCGTGCTAGCCACACGCAGACCCCCGTGCGGAGGTGGGTGTTTTTCAATATTTGTGTTTGTTAATCCTCCCTTGAGGGTACTTTTTCCCCCATTGATTGTTAGAGAGAGTAGGAGGGAGGGGGGAAGAGAGAAAACATGGATGTGAGAGAGACGCCTCTGATTGGTTGCCTCCCATACTTGCCCTGACTGGGATCAGGGATCAAACCTGCAACCCCCAGGTACATGCCCTTGACTGGGAATCGAACCCGAGACCTTTTAGTGCTTGGGGAGGTGCCCTAACTACTCACCCACACCGGCCAGGGCAAGATGGATGTGGTTTTATTTACTTATTTATTAAAATATCTTTTATTGATTTTTTTTTGCAGAGAGGAAGGGAGAAGAATAGAGAGTTAGAAACATCGATCAACTGCCTCCTGCACGCCCCCTACTGGAGATGTGTCCACAACCAAGGTACATGCCCTCGACCGGAATCGAACCTGGGACCCTTCAGTCTGCAGACCAACGCTCTATCCACTGAACCAAACCGGTTCCAGCTGGATGTGGTTTTAAATGTGCTCCTGGTAACTATTTTCTATTGGCCGTTACAACAAATTTCCACCCGTTTAGGGGTTTGACAAAAACAGAACTCCAGCTCTGCGGGTCAGAGGTCTGACACGTCTCCCTGGGCTGAATCCAGGTGTCCACAGAGCTGCGCTCCCTCCGGAGGCTTAAGGGGAGAACCGTTTCTCTGCCTTTTCCAGCCTCTAGACCAGTGGTTCTCAACCTTCCTAAGGCCGCGACCCTTGCATACAGTTCCTCATGTGGTGGTGACCCCCCCACCAGGAAATGTTGCTACTGTGATGCATCGTGATGTAAATATCTGCATTTTCCGATGGTCTTAGGCGACCCCTGTGAAAGGGTCGTTCGACCTCCAAAGGGGTCGCGACCCACAGGTTGAGAAACGCTGCTCTAGACTCTAGAGCTGGCGCTGGCCTGCATGCCCTGGCTCTCAGCCCCTCCCTCTGTGTCCAGTGCCAGCACAGTGGCCCAGTTCTCGTCACGGTGCATTGATTTCATCTGGCTCCTGCTGTCACATCCCTCTACCTGACCCTCTTCTTTTTCCCTCTTCCACTTTAAGGCCTCCTATGATTACCACATTAGGCCCACCTGGATAACCTATTTTTTTTTTTTTAAATCCTCACTTGAGGATACTATATGTTTATGGGTTTTCGAGGGAGATGGAAGGGAAGAGGGAGAGAGAAAGAGAGAGAAAGAAGCATCCAGGTGAGAGAGACATCAATTGTGTGCCTCTCATGCCCGCCCCAACCTTTGGGTGTACAGGACGACCCTCCAACCAATTGAGCACCTGGCCAAGGCTGGATAATCTGTTTTTTAAAAAAAGATTTTAGGTTGATTTTTAGAGAGAGGGGGAGAGAGAGGGAGAAAGAGAGAAATATCGATGTGAGAGTGGAACATCGATTGGGTGCCTCTGCATGACCCCCACGTCTGCCCACTCCCCACTGGGGATCAAGCATGTGCCCCGAGGGAATAAGAATCAGCCACGTTTAGGTAAACAGGCCGATGCCCAACCAACTGAGCCACACTGGCCGGGGCTGGAGAATCTATTTTTAAAGTCGGCTCCTTAGCAACCTTAATTTCCTCTGCAACCTAATTCCCCCTGGCCATAAAACTGACACATTTTCCTGGGTGTGACATTGTGATTTTTAAAATAGGAAATCCGTAGCCTGGCCAGCGTGGCTCGGTGGTTGAGCATTGACCTCTGAACCTGAAGGTCACGTTTGATTCCTCTGGGTACACCTGCGTCGTGGTGGGCTTGATCCCTGGTGTGGGCCAGGCATGTCAGTCAATGATTCTCTCTTATCATGGATGTTTCTTTCTCTCTTTCCTTCTCCCTTTCTCTCGGAAATCAATAAAAATATATTTAAAAAACAAAGAAAAGAAAGAAATGCGCATTTGGGCTCTGTCTAGTTTCTAGTGCCTGACACAGAGCTTCTCAAACCTTTGGAATTGCCTACTGAGGAGAGCAATGAAGGCATCTTTTGTTATGTTAACGAGGCGGCTTTGGGCAGCCCGGAAGGAAGGGGGCTGGTTGGCTGGAGGGGGACCCACATGATTACAGGGTTGCAGTTTTTTTCTGGTTCACCCCTCTTCCTGCCTCTCCTCTGGGGAGGGGGAAAAAAAGCTGGAGGTCGAATCACTTGCCAATGCCAAGGATATAGTCCCTCTTGCCTGTGTAATGAGGCCTCCATCAAAACCCAAAGGACAGGGTTCGGAGGGCGTCTGGGTTCGGTGAACAAGTGGAGGTTTGGGGAGAGGGGCTCCCCCGGAGGGCCTGCAAGCTCTGTCCCCTTTCCCCCTCCCTGGCCTTAAGCATCTCTTCCACCTGCTGCTCCAATGGGTGAGCTGCGCCAGCTAATGGAGGGACCCTCCGGTCAGAAGCACAGCTGTTAACCATCGCCCCTCCCCTGCGCGGCTCCCGCTCGTCCCAGGTAGACAGTGTTAGAGCGGAGGAGGAGGAGGAGAGGCGTTGGATGCCAGCGGGGGTCCGGGGCATTGCTCGGTGGCCCAGAAACCCCACATTGGACTTGGAATCCTTGAGGGGTCCCGGGAATTGGTACTCGGACCATCGTCACGGTACCTGCTGGGTAGTTAAGTGCTGGTGGATGTTCCCGGCGTGCCTCTAACTGTGGCGGCCTGGCTTTGCAGAGGACCGTGTTGGGAAGAAACGGCGGCATGTAAGTCACTTCCTTCTGCGACAAGTCCCCTTCCCCAGGCCTTCGCGTCCTCTCTTCCGGCCTCGCGGTGCCCAAAGTGTAGGAGTCACTCCAGCGTTTCTTGCCTGCTGGTTAACCATGACACAGGCCCTGTGGAGGGCTTCCTGGTTCAGAGCCTGAGTCTGGGAGGGAGAGGGAAACCCAGTCAGGAAGGGGGCCGGGGGCTGGGGCAGGGCCCTGCTGCTGGGGTTGGGGTTGGTGCTGGGGTTTGGGAGGTGAGGCTCTGAGACCTGTTTCCATAGGTTCTGGGACAGCAGTGACTTCCCACCCTCAGCTGGACCTCCGGGGAGGAAGGGAGCGTCGGGGGAGCAGAAGTCTCTGAGTGAGTTAGCCTGGGGGTTGGTAGGTCCTGGGACCCTCCGTCTGTACGTGGATCTTAGTGAATCTTCTCCGGCTCTGTTCCTGCATGAACGGGCACCCACCTGGATCCTGCCCTTGCTCCTGTCAGCCGCCCCCTCTCCGTATACGTGGCCGATGCGCCCCCCTCGGCGGCCTGGTTCCTGTGGCCTTTACGGCTCCTCACTTCGTGCTTCTCTTCAATGCTCACCTTCTTTCCGTCCACCCTCCCCTGTCTCCAGAGCGATCTTACTAACACCCCGCTGTTCGTGTCACCTCCCCGGTGAAAACCTTCTTCTCCTCACAGCCAGCAGATCTCACCACATGGCCTGGCCTCCTCTCTCCCCCTCCCTCCCCCTCCTGCACTCTAGCTGTTCCCGACCACGTGCAGCTCCCCCCAGGTACCAGGCCTTTTCTTCTTCTTTTTTTTTTAAAAAAAAAATATATTTTATTGATTTTTTTACAGAGAGGAAGGGAGAGAGAATAGAGAGTTGGAAACATCAATGAGAGAGAGTCATCCATCAGCTGCCTCTTGCATGTCCCCTACTGGGGATGTACCCACAACCAGGATGCATGCCCTTGACCAGAGTTGAACCTGGGACCTTTCAGTCAACAAACTGATGCTCTATCCACTGAGCCAAACTGGTTTTGGCCTTTTCTTTTTTTAAAAAGAAAATATGTTTTATTGATTTTTTACAGAGAGGAAGGGAGAGCAATAGAGAGTTAGAAACATCGATGAGAGAGAGACATCGATTAGCTGCCTCCTGCACGCCCCACACTGGAGATGTTCCCGCCACCAAGGTACATGCCCCCGACCGGAATCGAACCTGGGACCCTTCAGTCCGCAGGCCCACGCTCTACCCACTGAGCCAAACCGGTTTTGGAAGGTGCAGGCCTTTTCATAGCTCCCTGCCTTTGCTGGTGCTGGTCCCTCTGCCCTGATTCCATTCCCCCTCCCCCATCTGCTTCATGTTAACTCTGGACCCAGACCCTTCATGCTGTCTCACTGAGAGCACTGGCTTCCGGGTAAGCTGGTGACGCTGCCCCCACAGAGCCAGCCCCGCCTTGAAGGCCGAGATGCCCACGGCCAGCCCTGGTCCCCGGCCTCTTCCGGAGCACTGACAGCTGCTTGCCCAGCGGTTGGGTGCAGTGTAGCCAGTCATTGCTCCCCAGGGGAGGGATGCTTGTGTGTGTGTGTATGTGTGTGTGGGGAGGTTGTTTTCACATTGAAGAAAATGTGTCACTTCTCACATGCTGCCCCTCCTTTCAATCTTCTAGCCTTGCCCCTGCCTTTTTAATGCTGTTTTTCCTCCTTAGGATTCAAGAAGAGGGAGAACCAGGTGTATGTTGGCAACCTTCCCCTGGACATCTCGGAGGTATTCTTCATTCTGCTGCTTCTCTTTTTCGGTCTCCCCCGTATGACGTTAATCGGCCAGCAGTGGAATGTCAC
>PVJN01016767.1:0-15137 GCA_004026805.1 Lasiurus borealis | reverse complement strand
TCTCTCCACGGAGCCAAACCGATCTCGGCAGTAATCCAGCTTTAAAGACGTTTTAGAGCTGTGGGGGTGCGAGCAGTCACAGGTGGTGACCGGGCTGACCCACTCTTCCCAGTTTGCCTGGACTCTTCTGGTGGTAGAGCCTCCTGCGTGGTTCGTCTCCACTCCTCCCACGTGACCCAGGAATGGCTGGTCACGGAGGGGCTGTGACGAGGCGACTGGGTTTCAGGAAGGGGCCTCATTAGAGTTCATCCTGTGGGCCCGGGGAGCAGCCGGGTCTCAGCCCAAACCTGCACCCAGTTCACTTGGAAACGGGCCAGTTGAGCCAGGGGTTGTGACCCTGAGAGAGTAGAATGTAAGCACGAGGGATTTTGCGGTCTGTCTGGGAAGGCCTAGTGAACAAGCCTGAAATCATGATAGAATCACACAGATATTTAAAATGTGTAACTCGTGCATTTGAAGTTCAGATGGAAGGAAAAGGGAACTGAAGCGTCTCCTGACTTTCTGGGGAGCACCTCCTCTATGCAGAATAATGTGCTTGAGGTTCAGCAAGCACCTTAGAGACATGGGCAGGCCTTGACCCTCAGGAGCTCAGTCAGAGGTGGGAGTCGGAGACAAGTCATCCTTTGAGCCCCCTGCTGCAAGCTAAACATTTAAAAAAAAATGTCCTCTTCTCTGTGCTCCTTTGCCAATCAGTTCCACTCACCCCTCTCTGCCCCAAGTTGTTTTATTCCTTTTGCACCACTTGCTGTACTTTAAGTATCAGGCGGCTCCAGGAGGGAGGCTGAGTGCTTCATCCTTGCGGTTTTGGTTCGTGTAATAACTCCGGGCGGCGGGTGTGCCCTTCGCCCCGGCGACGAAGCTGCCTCGCTCTGTAAGAGGCCCAAGTTCTCGGAGCCGGTGAGGTCAGCCAGGAGCTGCATCCGTATCTCCTTGCCCCCAAGCACCAAACCACAGAATCGATAGGACATGTAAATAACTTATAAAAGTGGATCTGTTATGGTTTTCTTAATCGGACAAAGGGAGACGATGATGACATTGGAGCACGGAATGAAGTGGTTTCTGTTGACCCCACTAATGAAGTCCTCTTCCATCCCAGGGGTTGGGTGGGGCGTGGCGTTCTTGGCACCTGATTCCCCTGTCTCTGCTTGGCAGGATGGTAGAACCTGCGGCTGGACAGCATCGGGATAGGAGTCTCTGCAGGCAGGTCCTGCAGTGGTGGTGGTGGTGGTGGTGGTGGTGGTGGTGGTGGTAGGAGGGGAGAGGCAAGGCCTGGGGAAGGCAGCCTTCCAAATAAAACCCCTCTTACTGCTTGAAGGCAAAATTCCCCAAGGACTTCTTCCCTTCTCCATAGAGGTCTCTTCTCTCCGCACCACCAGCGCACCCTGTTTCAAAGTGGCGCCTGCTTCCAAGCCCCGCCCCTGGCCTTGGGCCCTCACCCTTCCCCAGGACACTCACACTCACACACACACACACACACACACACACACACACACACGGCCTCTCCCACCGACCTGTAAGCTCGGACCGGCCTCCTAGGAAAGCCTTCAGCGGGTGCAGTAGGGTTCCAGAAAGAAAGTCCTGAGTGTCCCGTGGAGAACTGTGACTCGACTCGCCAACCGACAAAGGAGCTTGTGGCCGTTTCATGGCTGTTGGTGGGAGATCCAAGGTGTGGGTCAGAGGTGAAGGCTGACTTACGACTCCGAGCAATAAGCCAGCACCTTCTTCCATTGCATTCACATTTTTTTTTTATTGAGATAGAAATCACCTATCATAAAAATTCAGTGGCTTTGAGCGTGTGCACAAGGTTGTGCAGATATCTAAGTTCAGGACCATTTTCATTTCCCCCCAAATGAATCCCATACCCATTAGCAGTCCCTCCGCCCTCCCCCTTCCTCCCAGTCCCTGAAAACCATGAATCCGCTTTCTGTCTCTGTGGCATTGCCTATTCTGGACATGCCATCGAAATGAAATCCTACAACATGGGGCATTTAAAAATATATATTTTATTGATTTTTTTACAGAGAGGAAGGGAGAGAGAGAGCTAGAAACATCGATCAGCTTCCCACAACCAAAGTATGTGCCCCTGACCGGAATCGAACCGGGGACCCTTCAGTCTGCAGGCCAGCGCTCTACCCACTGAGCCAAACCATTTTCAGCACGTGTGGCATCTTTTTGTTTTCCTCCACGTAGCACGTTTCCAGGGTTCATCCACGTTATAGCACATCTCAGCACTTCACTTCTTTTTTATGACTGAACTAGTGGCCCGGTGCACAAAATTCATGCACATTAAAAGGGAATTAATTAGAGGAAATGTTTTAATATTGCTCTTGGCCCTTTCTCTATAATAGAAGGGTCAGAGATTAAATAAAATTAGTTAAATGTATATGAAAACCTTCCTCCTGTCAGAGTCTGGGACGCACCGCAGGAGCCAGAGTCAAGTCCCCGCTCACCATGTGCGCCTTGAAATTGTGTGAGACCCAGCCCCAGCCAGCCCCACCCCCATCAATCCCCACAGGGCAGGGAGCGCAGCTTCAGGTCCCCATCAAGCCCCACTAGGTGGTGGGGGGTGCAGTCTCAGGCCCCCATCACCAATACCAAGACAGGGGCATGGCCTCAGGTCCCCTGTCCGGGTCTCAGGTCCCACTGCCCTGGCGCGAGGGTGTGACGACCATTTGCGTATTAGCTCTTTATTATTGAGATTCACGTACCATAAAATTCAGTGGCTTTTAGGAAATGCACCAGGATATTTTGTTACGTGGATATACCACAGTTTGTTTACCAACTCATCATTCAATGACGTGTGGGTTGTTTCCACTTTTTGGTTGTTACCCATAATGCTGCTCTGAACATGGGTGTACAAGCTTTTGTGTGGACATACGTTTCAGTTCTCTTAGGTCTATCCCTAGGAGTGGAAGGCCTGGATCACATGATAGTTCTATGGTTAACTTGTTGAGGACCCACCAAACTGTTTTGCAAAAACAGTGGTTCCATTTTATAATGGCACCAGCAATGTGTGATTATTCTAATTTCTTCCCTTTCTCCCCCAAATCTCTTATTTTACTATAGCCACCTAGTGGCTGTGAAGTGGTATCGCATTGTGGTTTTGATTTCCTTAACTAATGAGCGTCTGCTCATGTGCTTATCGGTAGTTTGCATGTCGTTTATTATAGTATATTGTTATAATTGTTCTATTATATGTGTTAATCTTTTAAAAACATTCTTATTGATTTCAGAGAGGAAGGGAGAGGGGAAAATAGAAACATCCATGATGAGAGAGAATCATTGATCGGCTGCCTCCTGCATGTCCCCTACTGGGGATTGAGCTCACAACCCCGAGCACATATCCTAACTGTAACCTCCTGGTTCCTAGGTAGGCACTCAACCACTGAGCCATGCCAACTGGGCTATATGTTAATTTCTTATTGTGCTTAATTATAGATTAGATTTTATTATAGGTATGTATATGCAGGAAAAAGCAGTACTGTATTTTCCGGCGTATAAGATGACTGGACGTATAAGACGACCTCCAACTTTTCCAGTTAAAATATAGAGTTTGGGGATATACTTGCCCTTTAAGATGACACCTGGCGTATAAGATGACCCCCGATTTTTGAGAAAATTTTCCTGGGTTAAAAAGTCATCTTATATGCCAGAAAATATGGTATATATAGGGTTTGGTCCTGTCTACAGTTTCAGGCACCCACTGGGGGTCTTGGGATGTACATCCCGTGGATACGGGGGGCAGGGTAACTACCATGCAGGAGGCAGGGAGAAAGCCATGGTTAGGCAGACCTTCAGATTTCTGGAGTCCAGACTGACAGCTGTTAACAGTAGCAGCACTGGATGATGGGCTGGCCTCCCTGCAAGCTTTGGTTGAAGGCCCGTGGGTGGAAGGGTGTTGGCAGGGCTTTGCATTTTGCTTTTGTATTTGTGTGTGTGTGTGTGTGTGTGTGTGTGTGTGTGTGTGTGTGTGGTGGCGGTGGTTTTTCTCTCCTCCTCTCACCCTCAAGCACATTTTCTGAGAAGCAGTAATACTTCCTGAATCTGCTCGATACCATTGAACGGTAATTTTTGACCTTGGCTGCCCATTAAAACCATCTGGGGAGCTTTTTAAAAAAAATATTGATGCTTTAATCCCAACCCTAAAGAAAAGGAACTGACCAGCAGGGTCTCCTTTGCAGCCGGCATTCCTAGGGCAGAGGGCTTGGCGGACTTTCTCCGCAGAGGGTCAGATCGTGAATATTTTACGCTTTGCAGATCATGTACCTCTGTCGCAAATACTCTGGGATAGTGGCCTGAAAGCAGCCTAGATCAGCGGTTCTCAACTTGTGGGTCGCGACCCTTTTGGGGGTCCATTGACCCCATCACAGGGGTCGCCTAAGACCATCAGAAAACACAGATATTTACATTACGATTCACAACAGTACCAAAATTACTGTTAGGAAGTAGCAAAGAAAATAATTTTATGGTTGGAGGTCACCACAACATGAGGAACCGTATTATTAAAGGGTCCCGGCATTAGGAAGGTTGAGAACCACTGGCCTAGACAATAAGTAAACGAACGTGTGTGTGTGTGTGTGTGTGTGTGTGTGTGTGTGTGGTTTCCAATAAAACTTTATTGATAAAAAGGTGGTAGGTTGGATTTGGCTTGAGGCAGTGGTTTCCTGACACCTGCTGTAGGAGATACAAAGAAATATGACGGAGCTCCCTCTTTTAATTTGATAATGGTAAAACATAAAAAGAAGACAGCTGAGGTTTTGCAGAGAATGAAAAGAATGTAGGATCTGGGTTCCAATCCTGGCTCTACATCGGCTGTGTCGTCTTGGGGAAGTCCCTTAGCCTCTCTGATCCTTATTTCATGCTCCTGGGAACGAGGACAATAGTAATGTGTACTCTGCAGGGTGATGTTAAGGATCAAATGGGATCAGGTTGGTGCAAGTGCTTTGTAAACGGAAAATGCTGAGCATATAGGGCTTGTGCTGACAAACTGGCTTGCTGCTCAGCATCTTGTAGATTCATGTGTAATAAACATTAAATATTTAAAAGCAAAAGCAAATTAGAGAATTTGAATTCAGATGTAATATCAACATGAAGACCGGGGAAAAATGAGTTATACATAATGTATGTCTAATTTCCTCACCCAACAAAGTGACTTTAGGTTGGTAAAAGCTGCTTTTAAAAGAAGGTTGTATAAATGTCACACTTTTTTTTTGGTTGTTTCCAGAATAGAATTTCCTAGGTAAAAATGGTGTTTATCATGGCTGTGGAATTTCTCAGGGCAGTGTGCGGGGAGGGCAGCAGGAAGGGGCAGTGGGGAGAGGGGCAGGTGGCAGTGAGGAGTGGAGGCCTGCGGAAACGCTTCCCGGAGGGCCGTGGGAGACATCTGGGACCGTAAGGAAAGCATTTCGTCCTGGATTTGATTCTCGGTTGAGGGCATGTACCCGGGCTGCTGGTTCGATCCCCTGCCCCGTGTGCGGGGAGGCAGTTATCCATGTGACTCCCTCACATAGATGTCCCTCCCTCTCTCCACCCTCCCTCTGTCCTTCCTTCCCTCCTTTCCACTCCTACATGGTGAGCACTAACAAAACACACAAAATAGGGAAAAAAGAAAGAGAGAGAGAGAGATAGAGAGAGAGAGCATTTTTAGTAAGGCAGGAGCCAGACTGGGGCAGTTAGGAGGAGTTAGGGGGCAGGAGCAGGACTGGGGCAGTTAGGAGGAGTGAGGAGGGAGTGGGCAGAGGAATCAGAGGTGTTAGGAGGAGCTGCTATGGTGTGGCAGAAAAGAGGAAAAGTAGGGTGTCGCTCAGAGGGCCCTCAGGGTCCTGAAGATGTTGCTCAGAGAAAGGGGTGGTGTGTGTGCACAGAGGCCCTCGCTAGCCCAGGGGAGGAGTAGCCTCTGGGAGGGAGGCAGCCTGAGGGCGGGGAGGAAGAGGTGAGAGCAGGTGTGGGAGATGCCCACAGAGGGGGAAGGTGACACTAGCCTTGGGCAGCGCAGGCCAGGTTACAGGGAGGAGAGGGGGCAGGGGAGACTTGCAAAGACGGGGTGTGAACAGCTTGAGGTCCTCTCCCTCCCAGGCAGCCTCTCCTACCCCTGTCCTGACCTCTCTCACTCACACTTCACTCTGCCCCGGGGTCTGTGCCCTGGGTTGTCCTGTTTGTAGCCCCACTGGGCTGATGATCTGCATTTGGAGGTGGGGCATGTCTTGCCTCTGTATTTGCACCACTCAGCACAAAACCTGGCACACAGGACACATAATACTTTTTTAAAAAATATATTTTATTGATTTTTTTTCTTAGAAAGTAAGAGAGAGGGATAGAGAGTTAGAAACATTAATGAGAGAGAAACATTGATCAGCTGCCTCCAGCACACCCCCTACTGGGGATGTGCCCACAACCAAGGTACATGCCCTTGACCAGAATCCAACCTGGGACCCTTCAGTCTGCAGGCTGATGTTCTATCCACTGAGCCAAACCGGTTTCAGCTCTTTTTTTTTTTTTTAAATATATTTTATTGATTTTTTACAGAGAGGAAGAGAGAGGGATAGAGAGTTAGCAACATCAGTGAGAGAAGCATCGATCAGCTGCCTCCTGTACACCTCTTACGGGGGATGTGCCTGCAACCAAGATACATGCCCTTGACCAGAATCAAACCTGGGACCCTTCAGTTCACAGGCCGATGCTCTTATCCATTGAGCCACACCGGCCAGGGCATACAGTACTAGACTTCTCCTGAAGTATGTGTTCCAGTGCTGACAGATGAGCTGGCTGGCGGGGGATCTGCAACCTTGAGAGCTGGCTGTCAGCTTTGTCTCTGGTCTCTCTCCCCCAAACCCCGCCGTGTAGGAGGAGATTCGGCACCTGCTGAAGGACTTCCACCCTCTCCACGTCCACAGGATCCAGAGCGGCTGCAAGTGGTAATGACTGTGCTTCCTTTGTTTCCTTTGGGAAGCAGCTCCTTCCCTCCTGGTCCGTTCTGCGGATGTGCTGACACTGCCCGCTCGCCATTCCGTCCCCAAGTCCGCACCCACTATGACTTGGCCAGGTGACATCGGGAAGCCCCCTGTGGACTTGTCTTGCCCCCACAAACCTTGGTTTAGGCGTCCAGAGACCTGGATTTAGTTTTGGGAACATCCTTGCCCTGTTTTACGGCTGGAGGTAAATGCCCAGACCGTCCTTGGCCTCGGTTGTCGCTGGAAACCGGGCCTCCTCATATCTATCCCCCTTTCTTGTTTTGAGGGCAGTGAGGGTGCTTTGAACCTTGGAGGGGAGCAGTAGGAAAGAGACCCAAAGCCACACGTTAGCCAGGATGGTGTTTAGCTGTAAAGTGAACGTGCACACATGTCTTCTGATCCCAAGCCTGGGCCTCAGTGACTTGTTGGTGTGCCTGCAGCGCCCCCCTCTGGCGGGAAGGGGAGGAGCGCACCTGCAGCTCTAGCCTGGGATGTGCTCCGAGCTGCCCCGTGTCCTTCCTCGCAGCTTCGCCTTTGTGGACCTGGGCTCCGTGCAGAGAGTGGCGCTGGCCATCCAGGAGCTGAACGGGACGCTCTTCCACAACCGAAAACTGTACGTGAACTGCAACAGAAACGCTCCCAAGAGGACCCCGGACGTGGCCCAGAGGTCCCAGGAGCTGCAGGTACGTGTTCGCCGGGGTCTCCACGCTGGTGGCTTGTGCTTCCTCATCAGGGGGCTGCAGACCTGCCCCTTCAGGCGGGTTTTCCTGTGGATGAAGTGAGGGGAACTTTTTGTCTTTGTTGTTAATCCTCCACCTGAGGATGTTTGTGTTTTTTTCCGATTGAGAGAGTGGGCTCTGACCAGTTTGGCTTAGTGGATAGAGCGTCAGCCTGCGGACTGAAGGATCCCAGGTTCGATTCCGGTCAAAGGCATGTACCTTGGTTGCAGGCACATTCCCAGTAGGTGTTGTTGCAGGAGGCAGCTGATCGATGTTTCTAACTCTCTAGCCTCTTTCTTTCTCTCTATAAAAAAAAAAAATCAATAAAATATATTAAAAAAGAAAAAAGAGTAAGTGGGAGGGAGCCAGGGAGAGATGGGAGGAAGAGAGAGAAACATCGATGTGAGAGAGGGGGCTGGGACTCAAGCCTGCAACCGAGGTACATGCCCTTGACGGTAATCGAGCCTGAGATCCTTTAGTCTGTGGGCCAACGCTCTAACTACTGAGCAACTGTTCTTTTAATAGACACTCTCAGTTTGTTGTATGTTTCTGATCAGTTTCCAGAGTGCTGAAATGGTTGTCTTTATTTTTGTTTTGTGCTTTTAATCCTCACTGTAGGCTATATTTTTATGATTTTAGAGAGAAGAAAGGAGAGAAGGAGGGAGGAAGGAAGGAGGGAATGGAGGAAGAGACAGAGACAGAGACAGAGAGAGACAGAGAGACATCAATCAGTTGCCTCCCAACTAGGGATTGAACTCACAACCTAGATATGTGCCCTGACTGGGAACTGAACCCAGGACAACGCTTCAACCAAAAGAGCCACTCAGCCAGGGCCTGAAATGGCTGTTTCTCACAATCGTGTCAAGTTTCATCATGCTTTTTGGGGAGAGGATTTATCAGTTGGCATATCCACAGTTTATAAAAACTTGTGGAGCGACTGGATGTGGGCTTCCTGAGAGCAGGGTCTGTTTGTCCATCCATTCACCGAGATTTGTTTTAAAGGGACCCTGTAGAAGAGCTTCCAGTAAAATTGTTTTCAAGAGGAGAAAGGTACAGAGAGTCAGCTTCAGTAGTGCAACATGCACCTCCAGGAAGAGTTCAGGTCAACATGAGGGAGAAGGTGTCAAAGGACATCAAACTCTCTCAGGAGGAAAGGAATGAGTGTAGAATTGTGTGTCCAGGATAAGTGACGGGGAATTAAAAATGGACACCAAGGCGCATCACAGAAATATGTTAGAATTCTGGGATAAAGTTTCAGAATGAGAATCTACATGGAGGGGTATGGAATTGGGTGGTGTCATTAAATTCTGCAGGAAGATGATGTCCACCCACAAATCCATTATCTCTCTTTAAAAAAAGAAATGTAGAATCCCAGAAATGTATTCCTCACGCACCTCTTCTCAGAAAGCTACAGAGGGATGTGCTCCAATAACATGAAGCATTAAGTTAAACGACGAGGTGACTCAGTGGAGGGGTCTGAGACTTCCCAGATGATGACAGAGGTGTAGAAGAGTTGTTCAGCAGCCGGTCCAGGACAGAGCAGATGGTGTGAGACTGCAGGATAATATTTGCCTGCAGAAAAGTGGGAAATTGAGTGGAGAGGTATTATAAAGAGCCATTGGTGGGTGGGAAAACTGAGCCAGAGATTTAAGAAAATCCAAGGAGTAAATGGAGGGAGGAAAAGCAGTTAATTCCTGGGGCAAAGATTGTATAATAATGAAAACAATCATAATACATAACTTGATTCCTCTGTGATTAGTGTTTATATCTCTTTCTATATAAAAGCCTACTATGCTAATTGTCCCTCCGACCATTCAACTGTTTGACCAGTTGCTATGATGTATGCTGACCACCAGGGGGCAGATGCTCTGACAAGTAGGTTAGCAGCTTGCTGCTAGGGACCAGCCACTCGGGACTGAGACAGTGGATATGCCCTGGAGCCCTCCCACAATCCCTCCCCGGCCAGGGTAGGGTCCTGGAGGGCATAGGCCAGGCCAAGGGACCCCACTGGTGCACAAATCTGTGCACCGGGCCTCTAGTAGTTACATAATAAAGAGAACACTGGCCCTAGCCAGTTTGGCTCAGTGGATAGAGCATTGGCTTGCAGACTGAAGGGTTCCGGGTTTGATTCTGGTCAAGGACACTTAATGTCGGTTGCAGGCTCAATCCCTGGCTCAGGCAGGGACGGGTACAGGAGGCAGTCAGTCAATAATGGAAAAATATCCTTGGGTGAGGATTAAAAAAAAGAGAGAGTTTGGGCAGGGAGCAACGTAACCGGATTTAACCAATTTACATTAAAACACCAATTTAATTGAAGTATTAAGTATATTATTGAAGTATGGCTTCCTCAAGTTTGATGGATTTTGATATATGTCATGTCCTTGGTGCCAATTCAAATACCAACAGGAATCCACACTTTGGGGTGTGGTGAGGAAGGAAACTTGAGTGTAAACAGCTCCACATTAGTGCAGCCTGGCTGCTGCTGGGTGCCCTAGGGCTGCTGAGCCAGGTGGCCCTGGGGCCAGGCCTCTCTCCAGCTGGGCATCCATACTCTGCCATGGCCCGCTCTGTGATGGTCTGCCCCGGTCCCACTCTTCCGTGGTCTGCAGGTCAGCTCCACTCTGCCCTCTCTGAACCGTCTGCAGCCAGTAAATCCCTCTTAGGTGGAACATGGGCACCCCGAGAGCCAGAGGGGAGCTGGCTTATAGCCAGAAGCCCTCGCCCCTCATCCCTGATTGGTCAGAATAGAGCTGCCCTGATTGGTTAGAGCTGTGCAGCTCCAATTGGATGGGGAAAGCCTCAGTCCTACTGGTTGAAATAGGACTCCAAGAGGTTTTTCTTTTTAATTAAATATATTTTATTGATTTTTCACAGAGAGGAAAGGAGAGGGATAGAGAGTTAGAAACATCGATGAGAAAGAGACATCGATCAGCTGCCTCCTGCACACCTCCCTACTGGAGATGTGCCCGCAACCAAGGTACATGCCCTTGACCGGAATCGAACCTGGGCTTTTAAGAGCTGGCCCTTCAGTGGAGACTGGCAGTTCAGTGCAGAGCCTTTTCTGGGAAGTGCTGTTTGCAGACATGGC
The DNA here is from genome assembly GCA_004026805.1 of Lasiurus borealis. NCBI lineage: Eukaryota > Metazoa > Chordata > Mammalia > Chiroptera > Vespertilionidae > Lasiurus > Lasiurus borealis. The sequence goes on along the minus strand of PVJN01016767.1, from coordinate 4,380 downwards.
GGGTAGGCTCAGGTTTTTGTTGTTGTTGTTTTTTTAAGACCAAGTAGCCACCAGGAGTCCTTCTTAGGCCTCAGGGTTTGCAGTATGAGCCACATAACTACCTCCCAATCCCATCTAGAACACTGGAACCACCCACCACGTTCTCCTGTGTGTTCCCCAATCAGCAGCCCCCCTTCACGTCCCTCGCAACGCCGACCCGCGTTCTGTCGCTGCCGGCGAGGGTTATCCAGAGTTTTGTGTCCGTGGAGTCGCGCTGTCTGTGCATCTTTGTGTCTGGCTTCTCCCACTCAGCAGAATGTCATTGAGGTTTCCCCATGCGGCTGCACCATCAGCAGTTCTCTTCTCATTGCTGAGTGGCATCGGTGGTACGGCCGTGTCACTGCTAGTCCATCCGTTCACCGAGATTTGAGTTTTAAAAAAGGGACCCTGTAGAAGAGCTTCCAGGGGCCAGAGTGGAAGCGGGAAGACCCATCACAGCTGCCAGCCCCAGTGCTGTCCTGCCAACACGCCCCGCCCCTGCCTGCCTTGGCCTCGGACCTGCTGTCCGCAGCCCCAAGGCTCCTTCCCAGGTATCTGTGGGGCGTGCTTTGTCACTTCATTCAGGTCCTCTTTAGCGGTCACCCCCACCTCCCATCCGGCCCTCAGCATTCCTGCTCCTTGCCTGTGCCTTTCCATTGCTCTTGTGGCCCCGTGCTGGCCTACCTGCGTGTCTGCTTCCTGTCCGCTGCCCCCATCGGAGTGTGAGTGCCTCAGGGCAGTGTTGGGCACGTCCGCAGTTTGCAAATACTTGTGGAGCGACTGCATGTGGGCTTCCTGAGGCAGGGTCTGCGTCACTCGCCGTTGGCACTCAGTGCCTGGCACGTAGCGGCAGCACCCAGTGCATAACCCGGAGGAGAGGGACGCTGTAAATGTCACATTCCCACCAAGACACGCCCTGCCTGCGGCCTGCGTGCAGTTCTCTTAAAGCAGCGGTTCTCAACCTTCCGAAGGCCGCGACCCTTGCATACAGTTCCTCATGGGGTGGTGACCCCCAACCATGAAATTTTTCTACTGTGATGCATCGTGATGTAAATATCTGCGTTTTCCCATGGTCTTAGGCGACCCCTGTGAAAGGGTCGTTCGACCCCCAAAGGGGTCGCGACCCACAGGTTGAGAACTACCGCCTTAAAGGCACGTGGCCCTGGTGACCAGCCGCAGGCAGTCCGGGTGTGGCCGTGAGCAGAGCCAGAGGCTGCGGGCAGGGAAGCTGCCGCTGTTCCGAGCGAGACGGGAGGCCTGCACCCCTGCTGAGCGGTGGACCGAGAGCTGCTCCCCGGTGTGTGTAGGGCAGGGGCAGGGAACCCCGCCAGGGGCCATTTGGATATTTGTAACATCGTGCTCGGGCCATACAGAATTATCCACTTAAAAAGTAGCCTGCTGTATCTCACCACACATTTAATGAACTCACCCCTACTGCCTTGGCAGGGGCAGATCAATGGATTTTGCAGGCTTTATGGGGGCAGGGGGAGGTAGGCCCGTGGGTCCGCAAAGCCAGTCGTTCCCCACCCCTCATGTAGGGGAGCCCATGGACCCCCCATCCACCCCGATGCTTTCTGGCTACTGACCTTTGTGCGCCCTCTGTCTTCTCCCCCACCGCTCAGACTCGCCAGCGTCGTTCTGGAGTCTGCTGCCTTGTAGGACCCTTGACCAGCTGGTGGCAGTGCCCAGAACAAAGGAAAGAGCCCATTCACAGCCGGTGATGGGTCTGGGCACGAGGGTTAGTCACTGTGCTTATAGCAACAAGAGAACTCAGTCTAAATCGTCGGGTTTGGCAGAGACGGAGATGCTGCCCTGACCTCTGTAGCTTTGTTACACGCGCATCTGGACACTGGAGGCTTGTTTTGGGGGTGACATGCTGTGGTGGCTGGATGGTAATTACGTATTTTCCTCTGAAACTCAATCTCACAAACTGTCACAAAAGGCTTGTTATATTTATCTCTCTCTCTCTCTTTTTAAATATTTTATTGATTTTTTACAGAGAGGAAGGGAGAGGGACAGAGAGCCAGAAACATCGATGAGAGAGAGACATCGATCAGCCGCCTCCTGCACGCCCCCCACTGGGGATGTGCCCGCAACCAGGATACATGCCCTTGACCGGAATCGAACCCCGGACCTTTCAGTCCGCAGGCCGACGCTCTGTCCATTGAGCCACACCGGTTTCAGCATCTGCAGACCATGTGAATGCATTTAATCACAGCAGCAGGTGCTGTTCCTCTGCCGTCCTGCAGAGGAGGACCAAGTCACTAAGGAGCCCTGTCCATTCTGGAACCAGGAGTGGAGCGCCCTGTCCCTGTGACCTCCTTTCACCCCACCTCTGTGTATCAAGCCCCCACTTCACATCGTGTCCTGAACACATCCGAGCCCCAGCAGATGCAGATGTGATTCATAGAACAGAAGAGGAAACGGAGGCTGAGGGAGTTAATAACTTGCCCCAGACGTTACTAACTTCTCCTTCCTTCCTCTCTCTCTCTCTCTCCCGCTCTCCTTTCCTTCCCTTTCCTCCTCCTCTTCCCTCCCATTAATCCAGCCACCCACCCCATCCATCCACTCATTCAACATCTGTTTACCGAGAGCGTGTAATAGGCACAGGGGAGCGTTCTCGGCCCCGGGCTACCTCCGCGTAATTGTCAGAAGACAAATGTGATTCTTATTCTCATGATATTTATGTTCCGGTGGGAAGAGACCTACAATAACCCATAAATAAGAAAGTGCCAGCCCTGCGTACTCATTAAAATAAGCTGATGTGATGGATGTGAGGAGGGATCGCTTGCTTTTTATTTTTGTTTTTTGAGAGGGCTCCCCTTCTTTAGATGGTTTTTAGGGAAGCCTCTGGGTGAGGAAGTGACCTCTCACCTGATACCTGAATGGACGAATCAGAGCTCCCATCCTGCAAAGGCAGGAAGAGCATTTCATTTCGAGCCACCGTCCCCGCAGGCACCCCGAGGGGTGAGGTAGGTGGGTGGGTGGGCAGAGCGGAGCCCAGTTTCGGGAAGGAGGGTCATATCGTGGCATCCGTGATGAGCGCCAGAGTCTGGGTTTTGCTTTTTTTTTATTTTTAATTTTTTAAAAAATATATTTTATTGATTTTTTTACAGAGAGGAAGGGAGAGAGATAGAAAGTCAGAAACATCAATGAGAGAGAGAGACATCGATCAGCCGCCTCCTGCACGCCCCACAGTGAAGATGTGCCCGCAAGCAAGGTACATGCCCCCAACCGGAATCGAACCTGGGACCTTTCAGTCCACAAGCCGATGCTCTATCCACTGAGCCAAACCGGTCTCGGCTGGGTTTTGCTTTTAAGCACACAGTGGGGAGAGAGGTCGGAGGGATTTCGTCAGGGGCGTCCTGTGAATTGGGTTTTTGTTTGTCCAAGGTCCTGTCTGCTGGGTGGCCTCTGGGGTCTGGGGTCCGTGTGGCAGCAGGGACCCTGTGGACACGGTTGCTGGGGTGCGGGGACGACGTGGCCATAGCTTGTATGGTGGCGAGGGGCGGGGTCCGTGGGTTCTGGTGTGGTTTGGGAAGGAAAGAGGGCGTGGCTGGCTGATGAGTTTGATGTGGGGAGCCCGGGAGAGAGAGAGAGAGAGAGAGAGGAGGAACTGGGCCTGAGCCACCGGGTCAGTAGTGATGTCATTGGTGGGGCGGTTTGTGCAGGGTCGGGTTGAGACATGCTGCAGGCGTGTGCGTCTCCATTGTCCAGTTGAGCAGACGTCTCTGCATTTCAGTTGAATTCCAGAGAGGTATGAAGGCTGGAGGTCTGACCTGGTGTTACACCGCTGATTCCTAAACCCACAGCACAGGGCAGGGCCTTGGAGGGAAGGGAGATGGAAGAGAGGACCAGTTCCTAGGGATGGCCGGCATTTCCTGGTTCAGCTCCTTTCAAAGGCCAGCCAGCCAGTCAGCCTGCCTGCCTGGCCAGCATGGCTCAGTGGTGAAGCGTTGATCTAGGAACCAGGAGGTCACAGTTCGATTCTCGGTCAGGGCATCATACGCCCGGGTTGCGGGCTCTATCCCCCAGTGCGAGGCATGCGGGAGGCAGCCGGTCCATGATTCTCTCTCATCCTTGATGTTTCTAGCTCCCTCTCCCTCTCCCTTCCGCTCTGAAATAAAAAGATGTATATATATATTAGAAGGCCAGCCAGCGAAAGATCAGGAAGACCGGATGTGTTCCATGCCCAAGGAAGGCCAGAGCAAGCAGTGTTTCTCGAAAGAGGGAGTGGGCGGAAGCCGGCAAGTGAGCCGAGCGCAGAGAACAGGAGGATGCAGCAGCTTGCAGGTCAGGCTGACCCCGTGCGAGGGAGGCAGCCGTTCCGAGGCAGCCCGATGGGCACGTGCTGCAGGGAAA
>PVJN01016766.1:0-41762 GCA_004026805.1 Lasiurus borealis | reverse complement strand
GAAGAAAGGAAGGGAGGAAGGAAGGAAGAAAGGGTGAGCTGGTCCGGGTGTTGCCCTTCCCTTGCTCAAACACCCTCAGTAACCCCCACTGACCACCCCACTCCCTGATCTGCCGTTGAGTGCTCTCCACCAGACGGTCCCGACATCCCTTTGCGAACATCCTCCGGGTTTCCCCTTTACGGATGCGCCTGTGATTTCCCGCCTCCCACCCTTCCTTCCTGAGGGCTCACGCCTCCTCCCCACGCCCGCCTCTGCTTGTCAGAACCCCACCACCACCTTTCCCAACGCCCCTCCACTCAGAAGGTTTTTCTGACCCCAAATCCACCTCCCCGGCCCAACAGGCACACCCCGACACGACCTGGCCTCTTCTGAGTCCCCCTGGTACTTTGGGAAAGCTGCCATACCCCACCCAGGATCCGAGATGGTTCTGCACTTGGTCTCACCACAAACACCTTAGTGTCACGCGCAAATTTATATTCTTCCGATGCTTCGTAGGATGCGCTAACCCCATAACCAACTACTCAGGAAATACTCATGGGTGCTAGGAATGGGTAATGCATCCTCCAAAAGCCATCTGTTGAAGCCTTCATCCCCAAGGTGATGGGGTTTGGAGGTGGGGCCTCGGAAAGGGATTAGGCCTGAGGGTGGAGTTTTCCAGAATGAGTTGAGTGCCCTCTTAAGAAAAGACACCACAGGAGAGAGAATCTCTCCCTCTGCCAGCGGAGGGCACCCTGAGAAGGCAGGTCGGGAAGAGGGTTCTAACCAGACACCAGGTCAACTGGCTCCTTGATCTTGGGCTCCCAGCCTCCAGAACTGTGAGAAGTAAGATTCCGTTGTTAAGCCACCTGGTCTGTGTGCGGTATTCTATGACAGCAGCCCAGACCCACTAAGACATGGAGCTATCCATGCAGGCAAACGGTAGACATTCGTTTGCTTTCAAAAATATTTACTTAACGATTTTCAAACTCGTCAATAAAGACTTTTAAAACAAAGCATTGTGTTGAAAGGCTTAAGAGTCTACGATACCGTGCAAAATAAAATCAACTGTCTATCAACCGCGTTACCCCAAAGCCAGCAAGATCCTGTGGGTTTGACAGTTCTACTGTGTAATATGGTGAATGCTGCTATTTAACGTCCCAATGATCTGAAACCAACCTTATGTCTCTGTTTCCAGGGCGTGTCCCTTTCATCTGCAGAGTCACTCATTGTACAGTGGCACCTCGAGATACGAGTGCCCTAACATACGAGATTTTTTGAGATACGAGCCGGTTGAGCGAGCGATTTTTGCTTTGAGATACGAGCAACATTTGAGATACGAGTCATCGCGCGGATCGGCCGGCCGCACACGACCCACCAGTTTACCGAGACTCGAGCGTCTCATAGTTTCCCACGCCTCAAGGTTACGGAACGAATGAAACTCGTATCTCGAGGTACCACTGTATAGGCTTTTTGTTTTTTTAAAAAAAAATTTTTTTCCAAGTTGGTGCTGAATTTCTGGCACTTTACAAACCCCTCCCTTCCGAAAGGGAGCTCAGAAAGTAATAAGCGGGCCCAGATCTGAGTTCAGCGCCCAAAATAAACACTCAGTCTCTCCACGTTAATGAGATCCCGCCAAATGGCCGGTCCAATGCGCAGCATATGCCCCGCCACCTGGCGGGAGAGCACGCAGGCGGCTCCGCCCGCAGATTAACGAGGCGGCGGCACCGTTCGCGGGAGGCAGGGAATGCTAATGTGACATCTCTGGCGATACACGTTGCATTTCGGGGGAGCTCTGCATTTTAAGGCAACTCTTTTAATTGCCGGGGGGCGCTGTGCCAGCGAGGACCATATGCCCGCTCTCGTCCCTCCGCGGGCGGCTGTCTCCGCGGTCACCTGCCCGCTCCCAGGCAGTGCCGACAGCGCACGTGGGTAGCACAGCCCCGGGCAGGTGCACCGAAGGCTGGGCGAGGGCTCCTCCCTCCAGCCACGGATGCAGGAAAAGACTAAAGGTCACTTCCAAGTTCCGAGCGGAAAAACGAACGCACTTGTAACAAAAAACGGGTGCAAAGCGACAGGCGTCCGTCCACCTGAGAGCGAGAGAAGGCCGGCCGTGTCGTCAGAGGGGCACACCCCAAAGGCGCTTTCATTTGTGGCCGGGAGAAGGCTGGGATTTCGCTCAGAGGATGCTCACGATGGACACGCCCATCTCTCCAGGAGCCGGTAGGGAAGGATGGACGTCACATGTATTAACATCCAGGATGCGATTGCATTGGCCATGAGTTTGAACCCGCTCCGAACCCACCACAGAGCCAAGCCTCCTTCCTCCCGTCCTCAGCGGAGCCTGTATCCTCATCCCGTAATCCGCTCCTTGTTCGCTGAGGGGCTTCACGTGGAGAGGGGCTGGGGGTGCAGTCAGCTCTGCCTTGCTCTCCAGAGCCTTCCCCTACGACAATGTAATAATCCGAACAATAAAGATTTAATTTTTTTTTTTAATGGCCGGAGCTGGTTTGGCTCAGTGGATAGATAGAGCGTCGGCCTGCAGACTGAAGGGTCCCAGGTTTGATTCCGGTCAAAGGCACGTACCTGGGTTTTGAGCACATCTCCAGTGGGGGGCGTGCAGGAGGCGGCTGATCGATGTCTCTCTCTCATGGATGTTTCTAGCTCTCTATCCCTCTCCCTTCCTCTCTGTAAAAAATCAATAAAATATTGTTTGGAGCTGAGGACCAGCATCTCGGCCACAGGACGCAGGCTGCACCGTGAATAAGAACAGTAGCTGTCACTCACCGAGGAACGGCTCTGTGCCAGACAGCCCTTCGATGCAGCCAATCAGGCCTCGCCATCTTGCTGGGAGGCAGATTCTGTTACCTCTCTCTGCTCCCGAGAAGGAAAGGGGAGCCCGGAGGAGGTCAGTGATTTGCCCCGGGTCACCCAGGCGGCAAGTGTTAGGGGCGGGATTTGAACTCGATCCGGGACACACGGCACCCTCGCCCGCTGCGCTGGACAAAAACCACACGCCTATGGCTGGGACCGGTGTGGCTCAGTGGATAGAGCGTCAGCTTGGGGACTGAAGGGTCCCAGGTTCGATTCCGGTTGGGGGCATGTACCTTGCTTGCGGGCACATCTCCACTGTGGGGCGTGCAGGAGGCGGCTGATCGATGTCTCTCTCTCATCGATGTTTCTGACTTTCTATCTCTCTCCCTTCCTCTCTGTGAAAAATCAATAAAATATATATTTTTAAAAATCACACACCTATGGATGGGGTCAATGCGGGGGGGGTAGAGGGTGGAGGGGAGCTATGGAGGGAAAAAAAGAGAAACAAATGTAATAATCTGAACAATAAAGATTTAATTTTTTTTTTTTAATGGCCGGAGCCGGTTTGACTCAGTGGATAGAGCGTCGGCCTGCAGACTGAAGGGTCCCAGGTTCGATTCCGGTCAAGGCAGCGGTTCTCAACCTGTGGGTCGCAACACCTTTGGGGGTCGAACAACACGTTCACAGGGGTCGCCTAAGACCATTGGAAAACACAGATACGATTCATAACAGAGAGAGAGAGAGAGAGAGAGAGAGAGAATAAATGCCTTTTGGAAATGACTGAAGGTTTGTTACTTGGGATATCAAATACATGTGTGACTGGTGTGGTTGAATATCTAGCACATGTTGCAAAATGACAGTTATGAAGTAGCAACAAAAATAATTTCATGGTTGGGGGTCACCACCACGTGAGGAGCTGTCTTAAAGGGTAGCGGCATTAGGAAGGTTGAGAACCACTGGGTCAAGGGCATGTACCTGGGTTTTGGGCACATCTCCAGTGGGGGGCATGCAGGAGGCAGCTGATCGATGTCTCTCTCTCATCGATGTTTCTAGCTCTCTATCCCTCTCCCTTCCTCTCTGTAAAAAATCAATAAAATATATTTAAAGTAAATAAATACATATGAACAAAGCCAGCCACCCAGCTGAATATAGACAGACAGAGAAAACACGCCCATTTTCCCACTCTCGTACACAGTTATTGAAACGCTCTGTTCACCAGGAAAGCAGCGTCACATTTGGGGTTCCACGCCAGGAAATAATGGCGTGCAGAGTGAGTTAAACCTCGGCTCAGTGGCAGGGTGGGGGCACTCAGGAAAGTAATGGAAAGCAGCGTGCCAGCACGTGCACCCTGAGGCTACCGGGCAGAACAGAGGTGGGGGCACCTTCTCCGCACCCCGCACCGGCTCCTCTGACAAGGGGGGGCCCCGGTGGCTTTTCTTCCCGTTTTGGGGAGATAGCCAAAGCCTCCAGCAGCGGCCCCAGCCCCCGGGGGCAGCCAGGCTGAGTCTCGCAGCGTTGGGTGGCGGACAGGAAGGTCAGCTCCAGGAAGAGGGCGGCAAGCACTCAGGAGGCAGTCACAGATCGGCTCCGGGGTGCCAGCACCTGCCACCTGTTCCTGGCGGACATGCCCTCTGTGCCCGGGGAACTGAAGTGAAAAAACCCGTGGGGCGGGGCCTGCAGGGCAGCGACTGGTGGAAAAGCATAAGTGAGTCTCCGCCTTTTCTCCCCCCCAGTTAGTGGACTGTTTCCCGGCAGTGGGGGGGGGGGGTGGTCAGTGGCCACACGATGAGCTTGAGGGTCAGACAGAACCACAGTTCCAATCCCACGGGCGCCACTTTCTGGTCAGGGAACCTGCTCCTCCTTCGTTCAAGCCGCCAAGTTCAAGTCCAAGCTTCCCCCATCACCCTTAGGATCCGAGTCCTACTGCCGTCTCCATCCTCCTTTCTCCCTCAAAACCCACGGTCCAGCCAGAATTAGGCTTGCTCTGACCTCTAACCTCTAACCTCTAACCTCTAGCCGTGGCACACTCTGTTCCCTGGAAACACTTTCCCTTCCCTTTCCCAACCCACAGCTCAGCTGCTGTCACTTCCTGTCTCCCCTGTATTCACAGAACACATGGTGCTTACAGATGGACACTTCTAAGCACGTCCATTGTCATAGCTGTTTGCTCCCTAGGACCTCCCTCTGCTGTAAGCACCTTAGGGACCCCCCCACCCCCCCCACTATCGCCTTCAACAGCACCCCGTTCAGCCCTCTCTCTTACCTGGTTGTTGCTCATCTACGCTAGATTGTCAGCCCCGGGAGGGCAAGAACTGCGTGTCCTTGTTGTATCCCGGACGGAGCCCACCACAGTGTCTGGCGGGCACACGGCGTGAGCGGCACAAACATGGTTGACTGCATGCAGAGACAACCTCTCTGACGCTCAGTTCCCGTCTGAGAAATGGGGAGGAACAAGGTGCACCTCCAGAAGGGCGTGAGAATCAAACACCACGCACCTGCTGCGCGGTGCCAGTCCCTACGGCAGCCGCACGGACTCCCGTCCCAGCGTCATGGGGCCAATCGCCCTGCGAGTCCAGAGGACGTCCACGCCCAGCGGGCTGCCCACACCCATCTCACAAGTTTCTCTTTCGCTTCCTTCAGAAAGGTCTAGAGCCGAGACCAGTGTGGCTCAGTGGATAGAGCTTCGGCCTGCGGACTGAAAGATCCCGGGTTCGATTCCAGTCAGGGGCATGTACCTTGCTTGCGGATACATCTCCAGTGTGGGGCGTGCAGGAGGCGGCTGATAGATGTCTCTCTCTCATCGATGTTTCTGACTCTCCCTCTCCCTTCCTCTCTGTGAAAAACTCAATAAAATATATTTTTAAAAAAAATGTCTAGAGATGGAGCCACATGTCTCCCTCTAGCAAATCCGTGTGTTTCCCAGCCCTCTGTGAGTCAGTCAACAATCATGCCTCGACGTTAACATGTGCTAGATATTCAACCACGCCAGTCACACATGTTGCATTTGATATCCCAAGTAACAGACTTTCGAGTCATTTCAAAAGGCATTTACTTATTCTTACTCTCTCTCTCACTCTCTCTCTCTCTCTCTCTCTCTCTCTCTCTCTCTCTCTCTCTCACACACACACACACACACACACACACACACACACAGTCTCCAGGACAAAGAGTTTCCAAGGGCAAAGAGTCAGTGGCCACTCACCGAGGCTCACGCAGCCCCAGCGGGAGGCAGAGGTGGAGGGACAGAGACGGATGAGACTGAGACAGAACCCCGTCCTTGAGGAGAGGACAGCCTGTGGGTAGGACGGGCGCATAAACAACTCCTTGGAGTCCTCAACTGCGGGACATCCCGGCAGTACCCCGGGAGCCCAGAGGAGGGAGCAAGAGCTCAACCCAGCCAGACCTGAACGTGGCCTTGGAAGCCGGCTCCCAGCTTCTGGCGGGACTGGCAGAGCCTCGGCCACTCGGTCACCCTCTATCCTCTGCGGAGACGGAGGACAGTTCGTGGGCACCTTCCTCGTCGTCACGGCCCCGATCCGCCGGAAAGGCCAGCTCTACTGGACACAGAGTCACCGAGTCACGGTCCCCCTCACCAACTCTGTCATTGAACCTGTTGGAATCTATCCGGCTGCACCGACAGGAACTTTCTGGACGCTATTCTACCTTTTGCAGGTAAGCTCTCTGAAGAGGGGGCATGCGAATACATCCGTCTGTTTCCCCGAGGGCTACCTTCAGGGCTGGCCTCGTCCTTCGCCCTCCTGTACTTTGTGTTGAGAAAAACAGGGTCTGCGGAAACCGGTGTGGCTCCGTGGGTAGAGCGCCGGCCTGCAGACTGAAAGGTCCCGGGTTCGATTCCGGTCAAGGGCATGTATCCTGGTTGCGGGCACATCCCCAGTGGGGGGCGTGCAGGAGGCGGCTGACCGATGTCTGTCTCTCTCATCGATGTTTCTAGCTCTCTGTCCCTCTCCCTTCCTCTCTGTAAAAAATCAATAAAATATATTAAAAAAAAAAAAAGAAAAAAGAAAAACAGGGTCCGACTGAGATTTAGAATCATGACCAAATGGGACACACACACACACACACACACACACACACGTCAAATCTTGGTGCCCCGTCTCACTAGTGAGGAAGTTCACGCTTCCCGCTGAGCATGCTTGCAGAGGAGGCGGGTGCAGGGATCCTTTGCCAGAGGTAGCCACGCAGCCCTCCGACAGCGCTGAGCTGCCAACCCCTCTCCCTCCGGTGTCCCCTGAGGCCGAGCGCCGGGGTCAGGGAAGAGGAGCCTTCTGCTCGGTGCACAGGACACTCCCTCTGAGAACTCCTCCGTACCACCCACGACACATCCGGGGAAGGAGGGGCTGGGGCACAGACCATGAGGTGTCATCGGGGGACGCTATGGTAGCCCCTGGCTCCGGTGGGAGGATGGGACAGGGACTCGGGCCCTGGAGGAGTGGCTTTGTCTGCTCGGGCTGCGGGTGAAAAAGGCACCACCGGCTGGTGGCTTGAGCGACAGCTCGGCATTTTCTCGGGATTCTGGAGGCTGGCAGGCAGATCCGGGTGTCTGCAGGGCTGGTTTCTCCTGAGGCCTTGCCTCTTGGCTCCTAGAAGGCCTTTCTCCCGTGTCTCCACGTCTTTCTTCCGTGTGTGTGTCTTCGTCTAATCGCCGTCTTGTATCCGGACACCAGTCATCTGGGAGTAGGGCTCACCCCAACGGCCCAAGTTAACCTGCATGGCCTCTTTAAAGGCCCTGTTCCCCAATACCAGCACCTTTGGAGGTAGTGCTGGGGGATAGAGCATCCACGTACGAATTTGGGGGAGGCACAATCAGCCCCTAACAAGGCACGCAAAGGGAGACGCGGAATGAGAAAAAGAGGGATGAGGGGTGCTGTGAGGACCCCCCAACCCAGGGCGGGCATTCCAACGGGGCCGATCAGGAAAGGCAGGAGGATCTCGGCCGCCAGGTTCCCTCTGAGGGCGTCCAGGCCTACCGATCCAGCACGACCTCGCTCACCCTCCAGCGGCTTCCTGGACGCGTGCCCCTGGGTGACCTGCCAACGTCTTCAGCGAAACACAGAAAAACTCCCTTCTGACTCCTATTATGGCCACCACCAAACTTCCAGGAATCTCTTATCCTCCCTCCCTCTGATCACCAATTTGTTCTTGCTCTGGTGTGCCCCTGGCAGGCAGGCATCCCCTGTCCTGAGGCCAGCTGCCATGGTGTCTCCGCCAGCCACTGTGATCTGGACCCCCGAAAGCATCTCCCCGCAGGCGGCCCTCCCTCCAGGCTCTCCTTCTACCACCCCATCTCCACACCCTCCTCCCTGCTTGACCTTCCTAAACCAGCGGTTCTCAACCTGTGGGTCGCACCCCCTTTGGGGGTCGAACGACCCTTCCACAGGGGTCGCCTAAGACCAGTGGAAAACACCTATTTCCCATGGTCTTAGGAACCAACACACCGCTCCTCGGTGTAGCAAAGTGTAGCCATGTAGTTTACTGTTGTCATAGGAAGACTGTTGCCCATGCTACACCACGATTCAAGACAAAATTTCATTTGTCATTAGAAAGAAATGTTTCACAATATATAATTACATATTGTTTTTGTGATTAATCCCTATGCTTTAATGATGTTCAATCTGTAACAACGAAAATACATCCTGCCTATCAGATATTTACATGACAGTTCATAACAGGAGCAAGATGACAGTGATGAAGTAGCCACGGAAATAATTTTATGGTTGGGGGTCACCACAACGTGAGGAGCTGTCTTAAAGGGTCGCAGCCTTAGGAAGGTGGAGAACCACTGCTCCTACACGCTGCCGTCCTCAAGAATCTGCCTCTGCTCCCCAACTTTCCAGGGCTCCCTGCTGCCGCCGAGGAGAATCTTAATTGTACTTCCTTCAAGGGTCATAGTCCACTCCTCCCTCAACACCCGGGGGAAATTGGAAATGAATGAACGAATGAATGAATGAATGAATGAACACCCTACACAAGCCCTCCACTGCATTAGTTCACCTTCTCATTTACCGTCAGCCTGTAATACGCCGTGCGTGTGCTCCTGTGCCTAATGCTCCCCCCTCTCCATAGCTCATTCCAATCCCCCCCCCCACCCTTCCATCAGCAGCGTCCTTTCAAACCATCACTCGGAGGGCTCTCCTCCCCACGCTCCCCCCATACCTCAGCGCCCACGTCTGTGCTCCGCGGTGCGGCTCTCGATTGCCGTGTGTTGAGCCATTTCCAAGAATTTCTCTCTCAAGAGGCCCGAACAGCACTGTTGAGAAGTGTGTTTTTCCAAAACGCCGGAAAAACCAACAGCTTGGTGTGTGTGTGTGTTTTTGGACGGTGAGAGTGGGTGGTATGCACCTGGTGGGTGACAGGATAGACCCTCAGCCTCAGGCCCAGTGTCACTGAGCCACCCTGTCCCTGAGACCTGGCCCAACGGTTCTGGGAGGGTCTTTGGACACGGTGATGGGCTTGGCGCTGGGAACCCCCATCCCTACTCCCCGATGGCCATCCAGCTGTCTTTGATGGATTTCCCAGAAGCCCCCGGACCCTCTGCCTTTCCCTTGTAAATCGATAACGAGTCCATTACCTCTCAGCTGGCATCGGCTTGATGTGCATGTGCCTGTGGTAATGGAAACATAATAGCTCCCCCCTGCTGTTCCCCAGGTACTGACACACACGTTACATGGAACAGGCAGCTTCTCCCCCGGGGAGAGGATGGATCTGGGAGCCGGACCACCTTGTCTGCAAGCTCAGCCCTGCCTCGGGCACATGCGTTAACGTGTCCGGGACTCAGCTTTCCCACCTGTGAAACGGCCACTTAGAAGGGAGTCCTTCTTTCCGGAGGTGGCCGTGAGGGCTGGGTGTTAGAGGAGCCCCTAACCCTGTCAGCACCCCTTCAGTGTCAGCCTCCACGGCCTCGGGCGGGGTGAGCAGCCGGTGGCTCGGAAAAGCATCTCTGTGCCCAGCACCACCTCAGGTACCTGGGGGCAGAGACGGTCCGGAGCCGGGTCACTGCATCCGAGGCTACGTGCTCGCCACCTCCTGCACCCGCACCTGGCCTGACTCCTCTGAGCCATCGGCCACGTCATCCTGCCCAGCCAAAGAGGAAACAGGGGGTCCCGCATCACACCTCCACTCTGGGGGCTCCCAGGAGTACTCCCCTCCATTCTGGGGGCTCCCAGGACACCTCACTCCACTCAGCGAGTTCCCAGGAGCACCCACCGCCACTCAGGGGCTCCCGAGAGCACCCACCGCCACTCAGGGGCTCCCGGGAGCACCCACCTCCACTCAGGGGCTCCCGGGAGCACCCACCGCCACTCAGGGGCTCCCGGGAGCACCCACCTCCACTCAGGGGCTCCCGGGAGCACCCACCGCCACTCAGGGGCTCCCAGGAGCACCCACCAGCACTCAGGGGCTCCCAAGAGCACCCACCTCCACTCAGGGGCTCCCAGGAGCACCCGCCTCCACTCAGGGGCTCCCAGGAGCACCCACCTCCCCTCAGGGGCTCCCAGGAGCACCCACCTCCACTCAGGGGCTCCCGGGAGCACCCACCTCCACTCAGGGGCTCCCGGGAGCACCCACCTCCGCTCAGAAGCTCCCAGGAGCACCCACCTCCACTCAGGGGCTCCCAGGAGCACCCACCTCCGCTCAGAAGCTCCCAGGAGCACCCACCTCCACTCAGGGGCTCCCGGGAGCACCCACCACCACTCAGGAGCTCCCAGGAGCACCCACCTCCACTCAGGGGCTCCCGGGAGCACCCACCTCCACTCAGGGGCTCCCAGGAGCACCCACCTCCACTCAGGGACTCCCGGGAGCACCCACCGCCACTCGGGGAGCTGCGGGAAGGCTGGGAAAACCAGGAAACTAACGGAAAAGCGCGCCCTCCGGCCCGGCCCCAGCGCGCCCGCTGGAGACGCCGCGATCAGTGGCCGCTGCGCGCCCGGCGCCCCCCACGCCCTGCGCCCCGCTCCGGAGCCGCCGGGGGGAAGGGAAGCCGGGCCGGGGAGGCGCTGGGGGCGCACCGCGCAGGGCCGCCTCCCGGTCTCTCCGGCGGGCGCTGCGGGGACCCTCCCGCGGGCGGGGAGCGGCTGGCGGGCTGCGGGGCGCGCCGCTCGCAGTGGCTCCACCGGGGCTGCTCCGCCCGACCCCGCGGCGCTCCGCTCCCGGCGACGGACGGCGGAGCGAGGGTGGCCGGGCGCCCACCGCCCCGGGGCCCTCCCCGCCCTCCCGCCGCCCGGGCTGCGCTTGGAGTTGAACTGTTTGCGCGGCGCGAGGGCAGCGGGGAGCCGCCGGGGGGACTGGGGGTGCTGGGGGGACGGGGAGCGGGGGGACTGGGGGTGCTGGAGGGACTGGGGGGCGGGAGGGGGGAGAGGGGGAGCGCGCTCCTCTCCGCGGCCCCGCGCTGCCCGGCCCGCAGCCGCCCCGGCCCCGCAGGTAAAACCGGTCCGTCCGCCCGGCCCAGGGGGAGCGGCCGGGGCGTCCCACGTGGCCCGTCTTCCGCCCGCGGCGCTCGCTCGCCTGGCGGGGCGCTCGCTCGCTCACCTGGCGGGCTCCACCCCGGCCCAGAGGTGGGGCTCCGGCCGGAACGGGGGCCGGTCCTCCAGGGCCCGGCGGACGGCTGTCGGGCCAGCCCGGCGGGTCCCAGGTGGGTGCTCCTGGGGCTGGGGAGGTGGGGGGAGGCCAGGGCTGGGGGCGGGGAGGTGGGGCGCCCCGACGGCCTCATCTGCAGCTACAAGGCTGACCCCGGACCTTTACCCAAACCCTGGCCCCGGTCCGTTCGGGCGGGGACCGCAGCCGGTCACGTGGGAGCCGGCCAGACCCCGGAGAACCGCAGGCACCCGGACCCCAGAGACGCCTGGCTCCGGGCCCTCCCACCGGCCCTGCAGGCCCGCACCGCGCCCCCAGCCTCGCGGGACCGGGACGGCGTGGTGTGCGAAGCAGCGCGATCTGTGCCCCTGATGCGGGCAGAGTCCTGGGCTCATCCCGCTCCCCAGCGCAACCCGGAGAAGCCGGGCCGGCGGAGAGCCAGACCCCGAAGGAGGACGAAGTAACTAGTTGTAGAACTAAGTAACTAAATAACTAGTTCTAGAACTAAGTAACTAAGTAGTTGTAGAACTAAGTAACTAGTTCTAGAACTAAGTAACTAAGCAACTAGTTCTAGAACTGAATAACTAAGTAGCTCGTTTTGGAACTAAATAACTAAGTAGCTCGTTCTAGAACTAAGTGACTAAGTAACTAGTTCTAGAACTAAATAACTAAGTAACTAGTTCTAGAACTGAGTAACTAAGTAACTAGTTCTAGAACTAAGTAACTAAGTAACTAGTTCTAGAACTAAGTAACTAGTTCTAGAACTAAATAACTAACTCGTTCTAGATCTAAATAACCAAGTAACTAGTTCTAGAACTAAGTAACTAAGTAACTAGTTCTAGAACTAAATAACTAACTCGTTCTAGAACTAAATAACTAACTCGTTCTAGAACTAAATAACTAAGTAACTCGTTCTAGAACTAAATAACTAAGTAGCTAGTTCTAGAACTAAACTAATTAACTAGCAGGAGGCAATCATTCGGGAGATGATGCTGAGGGAATGACTCGATGTTTTATATCCTCTCTGTACACATCGGACAGATGCACACGGAGAGAGAATGTTCTCACGTAGCGCCTCACACATGGTAAGGCCATCAGCATTTGCTTAACCAATAGCTGGGCATCACACACTCTCCTGGAAAGAGAAGGACTCTGTTTTCAGGCCAAAGCCAGCATGGATCTGCTCCAACATAAAATGCAGGACCGATAACCTGCAGCCCATTGACTGTCTGTCTTTTAAAATAGTAATGACACGCGTATCCACTGTGGCTACCTGGGCCCCCGGTTGAACACGATGGGTGGTGGGACCCCCGGAGCTTTGTCAGGGACCCCGCTCAAACAGCCCGGTCAGAATAACCACCCGGCAAGCCGTCCACATGCCCGTTAGGCCCCCGGGCCGCGGTGTCCTCGTGGATCATCGGTTCTAGCTTCCTGTCAGAGCGGCTGCAGTGTCAGGAGCTATTGACCTGCGAGCGGAGCATCCATACCCGGAAGCTTGGCCAGTGCTGGCTCCCAGGTCTTCCCTCAGGCTCTCACGGCTCCCGAAAGAGGCACGGGGCCCCGGGAGGTGTGCGGAGCGAGAGTCGGTGGGGAGCAGCCTGCATCTCTCGGTGCTTGGAAGGATCTTGACAAATTTTTTTTTAATATACTTTATTGATTTTTTACAGAGAGGAAGGGAGAGAGATAGAAAGTTAGAAACATCGATGAGAAGACATCAATCAGCCGCCTCCATGTCCTTGACTGGAATGGAATCCGGAACCTTGAGTCCGAAGGCCGATGCTCTATCCACTGCGCCAAACCGGTTAGGGCACAACTTTTATTTTTAAGCAAATTCTAATTCTTCGTAATGTTTCTAAAGGAAGATTATCTTCAAGATCTTCTTAATCCATACTTTTTATTTTTTGCAGTTGGTGAGTAAAGCGGTCAGCAAAATAGAGGAGGAGTTGGAGAATTCTAAACGTCTCTCACCAAATATCAGGCAGCCCGCGAAAGAGAGGCTTGAGAAGAACATTTAGGAAGTTATGAATGACAGCACAGAATTAAGCAAAGGTCAGTTTCGTTCGATGACACGGGACAGGATGCTTCACACGAAATCCATCTGATCTCTCTCAAAAAATAAAAAAGCAAAAATTCCATCTGGAAACAGTTAGAAACCAGACCGACGTGACACTAGGCTATCTCCTAAATTCCAGCACAGAATAATCATTAACACCGAAATAGCACCGGGAGAAACACCTTTCATTAGCGGCGCAGGGTTCAGGCAAACATTCCCTAATTAATCCTTTCGGCAGCATCAGGAAGTTATTATTTAGCATTTTCATAGATAGCACTTCATGCGCTCAGAGTGTTTTACCAACAGTAATTAGCTGTTCTTCTCATCAGCCTTTTGAAGTAGGTCAACATCATTATCCCCGTTTTACAGAAAGGCAAGGCACTGAGTAAATATGTACAGAGCGCAGAGACCACTAACACATAATCCCCATTTGATCAGGTTCCATTTTTTTTTTTTTTTGGCCACTCCCATCTTAAAAATATGTGAACGCACCTTTAAAAAAAATAATAAAGCCTCATTTTAATGCCCCTCAAAACCCCAAAGAAGCAGACAGACTTGCCTCCATTTTGCAGATGAAAGACCTGAGGTTGTCATATACATATGTGTGTGTGTGTGTGTGTGTGTGTGTATATATATACACATATATATACATACATACATATATGTATACACACACACACACACACACTCCTCAGGTCAGAGGTGGTGGCCTTCTTTGTCTGCATATCCGTCCTAACAACCCCAGCCCCAGATTCTGAGGACCGAAGCTGCCCAGACAGGTGCTCTCCAACACCTGAGACAATTCCCTTCCAGAGAGAAACAAGTTTCCAAGCATCCGGGCCGCACAGTATATGGGTTTTGCAAGATCCGTTCTTACTATAAACAATTCTGAGCTTTTTTTAAAAAAAAATATTTTATTGATTTTTTTACAGAGAGGAAGGGAGAGGGATAGAAACATTGATGAGAGAAACATTGATCAGCTGCCTCCTGCACGCCCCCTCCTGGGGATGTGCCTGCAACCAAGATAGATGCTCTTGACTGGAATCGAACCTGGGACCCTTCAGTCCGCAGGCTGGTGCTCTATCCACTGAGCCAAACAGGTTAGGGCTGAGCTTATTATTTTTAAATATATATTTTTAATTACTTTCAGAGAGGAAAGGAGAGGGAGAGAGAGAGAGATAGAAACATCAATGACAAGAGAAAATCATTGATCAGCTGCCTCCTGCACACCCCACGCTGGGGATGGAGCCTCCAACCTGGGCATATGGCCTGACCAGGAATGGAACCATGACCTCCTGGTTCAAAGGTCGACGCTCGACCACTGAGCGTATATTATTAACTAGAGGCCTGGTGCACCAATTCGTGCACTGGTGGGGTCCAGGCAGCCCACCCAGATGGGGACCAATTGGGGCGGGGCCAGCCGGATTGAGGGGCCACAATCTTTCTGGTCCTTCTGCTGTTTGGTCGCTGGGCTTTTATCTTATAGGACAGCAGCCACCAATCCCCTCGCATGACTCTGAGAGCCATTTTGAACCTGTTACCTACAGAAAAGAAAAAAAAAAGCAGAAAGCTGCCAGGTTCCCCGCTGTCATAGGAAAAGCGGTCTTGTAGAGAATAATAGGAGCTGATTGGCCTTTGAGAAGAGAGCAATTCAAAACCGGGCAGTCAGATTGAAGAAAATAGTTTTGACTGAAACAGAGTCAACTTAAACTTATAGTCACCAAGGTTTCCCTCAAATGTGTCATTTCGTCAGAGAAAATACAAAGATTAACCAAACGAGGATGTCTTTTTCATTCTTCTTCTTCTTCTCTGTAATTCTACCGGACTTCGCCTTTTTCTTTCTGTGGGAAGAAACGTCAACCGTGAATTTTATTTTTAATTCAGTTGGGCTCTTGGCTCAGCGTTAGTAATTAGAGCCCAATATGAAAAATAAAAAGTTGTCAGATCCCAGTCTGACCTCCTTTTTTTCCTCCCCGGCATGAATTTTGACGATATCAAGCAAAACAAATTAAAATGACTGCCACGCTATTTTTCCATCCGAATAACTGACAATTACGCTAAGTGAAGCAAATTGGGCCCCGAAGTATATAGAATTATTCCACATTAAACCACACACACACACACACAAAAGAGAGAGAGAGAGAGAGAGAGAGAGAGAGAGAGAGAGAGCCAGAGCCAGTCCCTGTATCCTCCATCACCGCTCTGCTAATGATGCTTTGTCATCTCAGAAGAGCTACTTCAGGAAACTCGGGTTTTGATGATCACTATTTTTACAACCTGCTCTTTCATTACCGGCACATGATCGTCCTCCCGGCCGAGTGTCTGTTTTCTTCCGTTACATCTCACCGCGTGTTTCATGCGAGGCGGGCACCCGTTGGAGAGGCCGAACGCGTGCAGCGACAGAACACTCTTCAAACAGAGAGTGACTGGGAAGTTTACGTTGGGGGAATTCCAAACGCCGGGACACGCCAAAACCCAACAAGTCAGCACTCCGGGAGTTTCCCTCCGATGCCTCCCGGGGCTCTTGCTGCTGAAGAAGGAGCCAGAGGCCTGCCGTGAACCCTCGTGAAGTGGTTTCTGTCCCTCGTGGAAGCGCTCTGTCTTCCAGCCGAGGCACAGCTGGAAATCCCCTCTCCCCCTGGAGGCGGTTCTGAGAGCAAGGCTCCTCAGTCCTGATCAGATGACACCATTTGGGACCCCAAACCCTCCCCCCCACACCCCAAGAATGGTGAGCCGTAGGAATCAGCAAGAGGGAGGAGCCACGAGGAAGCCTGGGGTCCCTGGATCTGCCCCTCCCCCGGCTCCCCCAGGAGAGCAGCTGCATGTATAAGTCATATATTTTTTAAATATATTTTATTGATTTTTTTACAGAGAGGAAGGGAGAGGGATAGAGAGTTAGAAACATCGATGAGAGAGAGACATGGATCAGCTGCCTCCTGCACGCTCCCTACTGGGGGTGTGCCCGCCACCAAGGTGCATGCCCCTGACCAGAATCGAACCTGGGACCTTTCAGTCCGCAGGCTGACGCTCTATCCATTGAGCCACACTGGCCGCGGCTTGATGGGACTTTTTAATACCACCTCCCCCCTCCCACCACCATTACTTCCTAATGAAACTGCCTGCCTCCCCTGCGTCTGCGATGCCCTCAGGGAGGGCCAGGGAAGGCAGCCGCAGGCGGTTAAAGTCGCTGGTAGAAAACAGTTAAGGGGTTTCCTGAGAACCTCCCACCAGGTCCCGCTGGTTTAAGGCCGCTGTCGCCCGGGGTAACGGGGTCAGAGAGAAGATGGTGTCGGGAAGGCACAACCTCAAAGCAACAGGTGTTGTGCGGGGAGGTGGAAGCCCCGTTGCTTTCGGTCAGGGTCTCTGCAGTAGAGCCCGAGGCAGGGTCCGGTGCCGGAGGGTCAGTGAAGGAAGGTGCCCCCGAAATCCCTCCCGGGACCGGCCCAGAGCCGCCAGCCCCGGGACCAGGAGAGGGCCGGAGATGCGCATCTTAGCGGATGAGCAGGGGATGCTGAGGCCCTGGCCCGGGGACCACACTTGGGGACCAGGGATGTAGGGCAGTTCTCAGAAAGGACAGTGGTGAGCTGTCAGCCGCACTAGGAGGAGTCAGGGGATGGGAAGGATCCAATCAGGGGATGGGATGGTCCAGACAGGGGATGGGATGGTCCAATCAGGGGATGGGATGGTCCAATCAGGGGATGGAAGGGTCCAATCAGGGATGGAAGGGTCCAATCAGGGGACGCCCTCGGCTATCGCCGATGCTTACCTGCCTGGCTCTTCGGGGACAGGAGTTATCGCAAACCGGGCAGAATCACAGCCCTGTTACTGAACCGGAGAAAACGTGCTGTGGTTAGGAGGGGGGCGGGGAGGATTTCAAACGCAGGACGTGAGAGGCAAATTAAAACAGGCGATTTGAAGACAGGAGCACCCAGTAAAGGGAGCGCGGGACCCATTAGCCTCGGTAGCCAGGAGCCGGTGAGTCAGGGATGTATTAACTTAACAGCCGGGCGAGCCTGAGAGCAGATGTGCGGACAAATGGAAGGATGGCTTCACGTTAAGAGCAAAGGGGAGAAAGGTTTCAGAGCAACTGTGTTTATTTCAAGCCGAATGCACGGTGGACGGGGGACTCCCTCCCGGGAGGGGCACTGCGTGTGCAGGTTCTGAAACCCGGGCCCACGTCTCTATTAGCCCCTGAGGATGCTTTCTGGGACAGAAAGGGGTTTTTCGGGTATCTCTCAGCTTTTTCTTGGAAGGTTGTTTAACTGTTTTGTTTTTTTTTTTATTTCTGCGTATAAAAGAAAAGCACACCTCCGTCCAGATATCCATCTCTCTGCACCTCGGCTTCCGGCTGTAAATGGTTAATACAAGCAATTAGAAAAGCATCTGGTACGTAGTGGGTCTATGTACAACTTGGCTGTTCTTACCTTTTTTAAAAATACATATATTTTATTGATTTTTTACAGAGTGGGAGAGAGATAGTCAGAAACATCAGTGAGAGAGAGACATTGATCAGCCGCCTCCTGCACGACCCCCAATGGGGATATGCCTGCCACCAAGGTACATGACCTTGACCGGAATCGAACCCGGGACCTTTCAGTCCACAGACCGACGCTCTATCCACTGAGCCATGCGGGTTTCGGCAGCTGTTCTTATCTTAAGTGAACCCAACCACCCTGGCTTGGGAGAGGAGGAAGGTCAAGTGGAATCCCAAGAGCAAGTGAACCTGTTTTTCCAAGCAAAGAGCACATGCCTGGGTTGGGGGTGAACGGGGACCCGGGAAACTGCAGGCTCCTCCGGGGGACTTGATGGCCAGGTACTTGGGGGAGGAATCTAATGCTCAGAGATCAACATATTTTTATTCTGTACATGAAAAGGAAGAGATGCATAAGTGGTGCTAAGCAAACACAATAACACTCTCGGTACATTTAGAAGATTATATGCAGAAGATGTGCATGGAGAAGACCAGAAGGTGCTAAAACCTCCCTATTTATTTATCTGAGGCACTTGTATCAGTTGAAGAAAGTTCAAGAGAGTTCAGGTTCCATCCCCGCTTTCTTTTCCCGGCGTGAAGAATGATGTGAAAGAATGCGGCTCTTGCTCCTCATTGGAATTCAGAATTGTTGTTTCAGAAGCAGCTGGGTCAAGACCAAGCTTTCATGTGGGAGCTGAGCAGAAGCAAAGAAATGGCTGAGTGTGTGCAGCTCCAGTTAATCCTGAGATGCCCACCATCATAACCACGAGTGCCACCAGAAACGGAAAAGAGAGGGTAATTACTGAACAAGAGCGATCCTCTTAGAATAAGAGAGACAGAGTAGTCATGGATGTATACTCCCACCACTGGCCAGCCCTTACCTGTCTATCCGTGTCTCCTGCTTGTACCTGCCTGGAGCCATGTTTATATTCAACACCCCTCCCCCAGGAATGCCTACCCCATTTTTGCTCTACACTGCCCGAAATCTAACCGTAGTTCTAGCTCTACTTTTTGTTTAAAGTCTTCCAGCTTATGCTGACACACACACACACACACACACACACACACATACACACTTCGTTAGCACCTCCTGTGTGTTTGCCAGGACTGCCGTAACTAAGTGCCCCAGTCCCAGGGGCTTAAACAGCTGGACTTTGTTTCCTCGCAGCTCCGGAAGCTGGAAGTCTGACATCAAGGTGTCTGCAAGACGGGTCTCTCCTGAGGTCTCCCCGTGGTTTGCAGGTGACAACCTTCTCACTGTGTCTTCGCATGGTCTTTCCTTTGTGTGTATCTGTGTTCGCATTTCCTCTGCTAAGGACACCAGTCATATTGGACTAATTACTCTATCTCCAAACACAGCGACATGGTGAAGTATTGGGGATTAGGACTTGAACTTGAAAATTTTTTAAGTTTTTATTTACTTTTTATATATTTTATTGATTTTTTACAGAGAGGAAGGGAGAGGGACAGAGAGTTAGAAACATCGATGAGAGAGAGACATTCATCAGCTGCCCCCTGCTGGAGATGTGCCCATAACTAAGGTACATGCCCTTGATAGGAATTGAACCTGGGACCTTTCAGTCCGCAGACTGATGCTCTATCCACTGAGCCAAAAGGGTTTCGGCTTGAGAATTTTTTAAGGGACACAATTCAGCCCCACAACACACTTTCAAACATAATCCAGGGTCTTGTTTGTAAGAAAAAAGGAGGAAATTGATAAAGGGTAGGTACTACAATATCTGCCAAACCTACTATATTACTTGATTTTTTTTTTAAATAAAAAGCTTGAAAATTGCCTCAATTCAGTTTAAATATTTATAAACATGATGTATGATGAGGACTGTATAGCTACAACCAAAGGTCTGCTTACTTCCTTCAGATATTTAATTTTTCTTTTAATAAAAGACTTTCTCCAGTTGCCATAAACCACTTTAAGAGTGCTCTGAAAGACGCCAGCAGGTGTCCACTCTGTTGATAGCACTTATCACAAATAAAGGAGAATCCACTTTTTTGAGGATCACAGTTGCTAATGTTTGCCAAGGACTTTGTCATTCAAATTATAATTAAGCAGGGCCAGTTCTTGTTCCTAACATTTTAGTGTCAGAAGATTTCTCTCTCTCACAGATTCATGTGCTTATACAGTGGTACCTCGAGATACGAGTTTAATTCGTTCCGTAACCTTGAGGCGTGGGAAACTATGAGACGCTCGAGTCGAGGTAAACTGGTGGGTCCAGTGCAGCCGGCCGATCCGCGTGATGACTCCTATCTCAAATGTTGCTCGTATTTCAAAGCAAAAATCGCTCGCTTGACGGCTCGTATCTCAAAAATCTCGTATGTTAGGGCACTCGTATCTCGAGGTACCACTGTATCTGTTCATGTGGTTGATATCTGTTCTTTTGTTTTTGTTAGACTATCCATCCCAACAACTACATAAACATCGGAAGAAGCTACCTGTCATGTTATCCTTCAAAAGCTTGGGGAATTGCTACATCTTATTTAAAAAGTTTAAGAAATTACCTGTTAGGCAAAATTCTTTTGATTTGCTTCGATGTACCTATCCATATACCCACATATACATCACCTTTCAAAAATGCCTTCTTTAAAAGTATCAACGCAGCGATGGTTGGTACAGCCACAGAACTGTGCAATGGTTGGTATAGCCACAGAACTGTGCGACCATCAGCACTATCTAATCCCAGAACATACCTGTCACCATCAAAACCAGCTCCCTTCCCGTTAGTAACCAGGCCTGGTCCCCTCCTCCAGCCTTGGGAACCACTGAGCTCCTCTCTGTTTCTGCCTATTGTGGACATTTTGTCTACATGGAATCATACAATATGTGGCCTTTTGCGTCTGGATTATTTCATTGGACGTTATGTTTCACATTCTATCCATATTGTCATGCATATCAGTGCTTGATTCCTTCTTTTTGCTGTTTATGGCAGTAGCTTTCATTTCCCTGGCTCATCTATATTCTCTCCTCTACCATCAAGGTGATATTTCTCAAATGCACTCCTTTTTTTCTTCCCATTTTGTTTTTCTTTTTAACCTTTAAACACACTTCACCCATTTATCCCACCCCCAACCCCCTAAGGGCTTCTGATAACCACCAATTTGTTCTTTTTACTTATAATCTTGGTTTTCCTTTTCTTTTGTTTCTTTTATTTAGATTCCACATGTAAGAGAGATCATACAGTATTTGTCTTTGTTTGACTTATGTCACATAACACAATGCCTTCCAGGTCCATCCATGTTGATCCAAATGGCAAGATTTTATTCCATTTATGACTAACTACTACTCCATAGTGTATATACTGCAATTTGCTTAACCATCCACCCATCAATGGACACTTAGGTTGTTTCCATATCTTGGCTTTAGTAAATAATTCTGTGATGGCCCTCACCCGTTTGGCTCGATGGATAGCGCGTCGGCCTGCAGACTCAAAGGTCCCAGGTTCAGATTCTGGTAAAGGGCATGTACTTT
This sequence comes from Lasiurus borealis, assembly GCA_004026805.1. Taxonomy (NCBI): domain Eukaryota; kingdom Metazoa; phylum Chordata; class Mammalia; order Chiroptera; family Vespertilionidae; genus Lasiurus; species Lasiurus borealis. The sequence continues at coordinate 20,375 of PVJN01016766.1, read as the reverse complement.
GGCTGCAGGCACATCCCTAGTGGGAAGTGTGCAGGAGGCAGCTGATTGATGTTTCTCTCTCATTGATGTTTCTAACTCTCTCTCCCTCTTCCTTCCTCTCTGTAAAAAAATCAATAAAAATATTTAAAAAATAATCCTATCAAATAAAAGAATAATATGCAAATTGACCATCACTCCAACACACAAGATGGCCACCCCCATGTGGTCAAAGATGGTTGCCACAAGATGGCCAACAGGGGAAGGCAGTTGTGAGTGATCAGGCCAGCAGGGGAGGACAGTTGCGGGGGACCCACACTTACGGGGGAGGGGTGACCAGGCTGGTAAGGGAGGCAGTTAGGGGTGACTGGCCCAGCAGGGGAGGGCAGTTAGGGGCAATCGGGCCAGCAGGGGAAGCAATTAGGCATCAATCAGGTTGGCAGGGGAGTGGTTAAGGGTTGATTGGGCTGGCAGGCAGAAGTGGATAGGGGCAAGCAGGAAGGCAGGCAGGCGAGCAGTTGGGAGCCAGCAGTCTGGATTGTGAGAGGGGTCCCAGACTGGAGAAGGTGCAGGCTGGGCTGAGGGACAATCCCCCACACCCTGTGCATGAATTTCATGCACTGGGCCTCTAGTAATAATAATTCTGTGATGAACATGGAGGTGCATATATCTTCTAAGTTAGTGTCTTTGTGTTTTCAGATAAAGTGTTCCTTTTTATGCCTGGGTGATATGCCATTGTACAGATTTTATTTCCAGATTGAATTACTATCAATGATTCAGTATTAACTCTCTGGTTCCCTGGAGGGGCAAAGGAAACCACCTTGCAATTCTCACCCCAGCCATCTTGAGTCCTTAGGGACCTCCGTTGTGCCATCTACAAAACGAAAGATTTTTCCCTCTCACCTTTAAAGGACCGATTTCTAAGAGTTTCCATTGAGCCCTATGATTATTTTTTCCCCCTGCATTAAAAGGAAATCTGCAGACATATGCTTCAATTTTATTTAACTAGATATATCCCTACAAGACATATGCGTTTTATTGAATGTTCCTTTATTTTTCCATTCTTTTCAAAGAGCTGAGCCTTCAGAAGCATTTACATTTGCATATGGATAGATTTGGAAATAACACGGCTGGGAGACAAAGACATAAAACCAGAAGAGCTATGAAAAAAATTTAGTTCCCCTGGAAATTATCCATTGAAGGATAAAAAAACTCACGTGACCTGGTTGTGCCTGGCGAATGGAAAAAAAGAGGATATTCTGATCCCGGGCTTGTAATGAGGGAGGAATTTATCACGCACGCATCCACTCGGTAATGTACGCCAGTTCCATTTGTGAGCACATCTGGCTCAGACATAGAAGAATCTGGTAGTTAGACCCACCTGCAAATTCCCCCATCTCCACAAAACACACACACACACACACACACACACACACACACACACCACACCCATGATGCCTAATAACAAATTCTTTTTGCATCTGGTCCCACTGAGCTTCAAAAAAAAGGGATGCTTGTTATCATCTCGTGTATTCTCGTTCCAAAATACCGCTCTTTCATCCCATTCAAAGGAGACGCTGTGGGTGGGAGTTGGGAGTGGGGGTGCCGGAATTGGCTAGGCCGCCATTATATGTTTTATGGGGAGAAAAAAAATGCAGAGCAGCTGGCTGGGAGTAAGTACATGTGTAATATCTGTGCGTGTATACGGGAACATAAAAGGGTTTGAAAGAATCTAGGATGCTCTGGTAGGATACGCGTGAGGAGGCAGATGAAGTCAAGGACCTGCTACTTCAGAGAAGATTCTGGCAATCCAGGAGGTGGGATGGCACAGAATATCTACTCAGAAAAGTGAAGGGGAAAATGCTGGTCTTTGGACCCCTCCCCACCAAGAAATGCTTAGTGGACCAGCTGGGATGTGGAGACTATACGTGCCACATTTAAGTGCGGGGTTTCCCTCCCTTTCCTAAGGGATCCTCAGGGGAGCCTGCTTCTGAAAGCGAAGCTCTCCAGTCGGTCTGGGCTAATATGTGTCCCTTACAACAGTGCGTTCAGTGAAGTTTGAAACGTCTGTGGCAGATACCAAACGCTGCATCTGAAGAACCACTGCGCAGGCTCCTAAGATTTTCGTAGGAAGCCACGCCCTCCTTAAAAACACAACAGTTGGCTCAGTGATTGAACAGGACAGGGGGTCGTGGTTCAATTCCAAAACCATAAGCTCAGGTTGCAGGTTCAATCCCAGTAGGGTGCATGCAGGAGGCAGCCAATCAGTGATGTTTCTATCCTATCCTTTTCTCCCTCTCCCTTTATCCCTCTGAAATCAATACACACACACACACACACACACACACACACACACACACATATATTATGGCAGCATAGAATTCCATTGTGTAGATGTACCATGATTTTCTGATCCACTCACCTGCTGATGGGCATCTAGGCTGTTTTGAAATCGTAGCTATTGTAAATTGTGCTGCTATGAACATAGGGGTGCATAAATCCTTTCTGATTGGTGTTTCTAGTTTCTTAGGATATATTCCTAAGCGTGGGATTGCTGGGTCAAATGGGAGTTGCATTGAAGTCAATAAAAATATGTTTTTAAAAGGCATACTCCAAGTGCAGGTATCATCACATTCTTATTATTGATTGGTCTCTTCAATGAACTTCCTGTTGATCTGCCTGTCCCTGGTTGGCTTCCTTGCAGGCTGTTCTCAACTCCTCTTTACTCTAAATATTGACGTGTAGCTTTCATTTTTAAAGCTGTGTAATAGAGCCCTAGCTGGTTTGGCTCCGTGGATAGAGCGTCGGCCTTCAGACTGTAGGGTCCCGGGTCAATTCTGGTCAAAGGCACATGCCCAGGTTTGGGGCTCCATCCCCCGTAAGGGGTGTGCAGGAGGCAGCTGATCAATGATTCTCTCTCATCATTGATGTTTCTCTCTCTCTCCCTGTCCCTTCCCCTCTGAAATCAATAAAAATATATTTTAAGAATAAAATAAAGCTGTCTAAGATAAGTTTGTCTAAGGACATACAGTGCTATGATGAAAAGCACTCTATGAGATATAAGGGCATTTTACATGGGCTTTGAAGGATAGATATGATCTCAACAGATACAAGAGGACAACAGGTGGCATTCACTATGCGGGGAGGAGGGTTAGCAAAGGTTCAGAGGCTGAAAAGTACAGTGTTTTCCACATCTAGACACCTGGTAGTCCTAAATTAGTAATTTTGCTCCTGTGAATGAATCATAATGTAAATATCTGTGTTTTCCGATGGTCTTAGGCGACCTTGCTAGCAATTTTCAACCTGTGGGTTGCGATCCACAAGTTGAGAGCCGCTGCTGTAGAGCCCAAGACCATCAGAAAACACAGATATTTACATGATGATTCACAACAGTAGCAAAATGACAGTTATGAAGTAGCAACGAAAATAATTTTATGGTTGGGGGTCACCACCACATGAGGAACTGTATTAAAAGGTCACAGCATTAAAAAAAGGTTGAGAACCACAACACGAGGAACTGTATTAAAAGGTCACAGCATTAAAAAAGGTTTAGGACCTAAATAAATGCTACCCATTGTGAAAGGAGGTATATTACAACGCAATGTGCAGGTACACAGCTGTTCGTTTTAGAGAACGCAATAACCTTGACTTATGTAAGCCACCCATCCATCAGGAAAGGTCACACCCCAGAAAATGCGTCATGGCTTTTTCTAGACTGTGTAGCTGTAACGTTATTGGTCCAGTGTATTGTTTAACACACACCCAATACTAAAAAGGAGTCATTTGCTTTTTTGAAAACATAACTATTGTCAGGACAAAGGTATGAAATCTGAGGAACCTCTAAAAATCGCACTATGAATACTATTCCTGGGGAAGATATGGAAACCACACCCACATGTCCTATGCAAATGGCTTCTAGAAATTAGTCTTCCCGGGAGAAAGTGGCGAAAATACACTTGACCTTAACAACAAGGAAGCTTGAAAAAACAGTCTACTCTCCAAGGATTCCTCTGGGAACATGGAAGTGACTATTAGTACTGTCGCTTTAATGTCGCCTAACGTTTGGGGCGGGGACAAACTCGTGTGCTTTCTCACCTGGCCTCTCTGCTCTCTAAGGTCAGTGCCAGCTCAAATTAGTATATCATTGAAGATATTTAAAGGCACATGGCTGTCTGTGATCGAAAAGGTCATCGAGATGTATGTTGCCCTTTACCAACCAACGGATGTATAGAATCAGCGAAAACCCTCCACACCACACACAAATATTGCTTCCGGAAAAGACACTTTGTATTTGAAAGTTAACACCGTTCAGCCAGATTCCGGATATTAGTGAAGTTGACCAATATCTGTTATAACTTCACAAGTGGGACTTCCCTCTGGCAGTAAATTTCACATTTTCATCCAAGCCCCTTCTTGGTTATATTTCACAGGAAATGTTTTTTAAAAGCATCCACTTCCCAGCCTGTTTTAGAATGTTATCAATTGGTCAATGCAGGAATGGAGTTCATCTCAAGTAGCAAGATTCTTCTGGGCAGGAAATACTTACCCTGTTTCTCCAAAAGTAAGACACCCCCCGAAAATAAGACCTACTTCCAGTTTTGCCTTCCGCTGTCATATAAGGCATGCCCCCCCGAAAATTAGACCTCCCCGATCATAAGGCCTCCCCGGAATATAAGGCCCCCGAAACTACCATCAGGCGCCTGACTCCCAATTTAAAGAGACCTCGCCCTGCCTGAACAGCTCCGGCTGCGCTGTGGCCCATCAGGGAGCTGGTTTGTGATGACGACGACTACCGTACTGTATACAGATAATACATTTCCCTTTTTTTTTTTGTTCAACAATAAATGTGCACCGTATTCTTCATGGAAAAATAAGGCATCCCCTGAAAATAAGACCTAGCGCCTCTTTGGGAGCAAACATTAATAGAAGACACTGTCTTATTTTCGGGAAAACAGGGTAATAATAGCAAGGCAAACCAACACACAAAAGCTGTGATGTCTGGTAGTTAAGGTCTGTTAGATACTCTGAGTTTCAAAAAATAAATCTCCTGCAAAGTACCCAGAGGACAGTTTCCAGAGAGAGAGCCCTCCTCTCCGTTCGCAGTCACTTCTCCCTGGCCTTGCTCCCCAGTAATCTCGTGGCACTGCCTCCGGGGCGTGGAGGGAGCCTGCTGCTTCTAAATCTCGTTTGTAACATATTTCACATGAAGATCCCCGCCGCTCTGCTCTGAATGCTAAATTATGCTATAATTTAAAGCAGGCTTCGGGGAGCGCCAACATTATTAACTAACTACGGAGAGTAAACACTGTGAGGTTCCAACTGTGTTTCACTTGAAAACAGTTTTGCCTGGAACTGTAAGGCATCTCTCAAATTCCGGCCGGGTGAGAACAAGCAGAGAGTCAGCAAGATACCCAGAGTCTCATAGCTCTCACCCACGAACTTCCGCTCCTGTTGTTTGTTCTAGATAGAATCCCATAGAACTACCTCTTTTCTCGGTCACAAGCTAAATATTTTTTTTTAATATATTTTATTGATTTTTTACAGAGAGGAAGGAAGACAGATAGTTAGAAACATCGATGAGAGAGAGACATCGATCAGCTGCCTCCTGCACGCCCCCTACTGAGGATGTGCCCACAACCAAGGCACATGCCCTTGACCGGAATCGAACCTGGGACCCTTCAGTCCACAGGCCGACGCTCTATCCACTGAGCCACACCGGTTTTGGTACAAGCTACATATTTTTGAAGGCAGCTCAAAGTCGGAAGGTGCACCCGGCTGTCTCCTTGTGTGTCCTCACCTGGAAGGGAACTGAGAGATCTTTCTCTTCTCTTTACAAACCCACAATTCTATGGGATGAGGGCCCCACCCTTAGGAATTCATTTCACCTTAGTCACCTCCGAAAGGCCCTCTGTCCAGACACAGTCTTGTCGGGAGTGCAGGAGCCTCACTGTGTGAGACTGGCCGGACGCCATTCAGTCCGCAGCCCTGGGGAATGCAGCAGCTTTTCCCTCAACGGTGCGGCAGAAAGGGCAAGACCTGGGTCTGAGGGCCGGAGGACAAGGACAGACACGCCTCGCAAGACCACCGGGTAGGTGTTACCATTCTTACTTGGCAAATTAAAAGGCAGAGGCACGTTAAATGCCCCGTTTCCCTGAAAGTCAGACATCCCCCGAAAAGAAGACCTCCTTCCAGTTTTGCCTCTTGCTGTCATATCAGGCATCCCCCCAAAATAAGACCTCCCCCGAACATAAGGCCTCCCCCGAACATAAGGCCTCCCCCGAACATAAGGCCTCCCCAGAATACTGGAATATAAGGCCCCTGAAGCTACCATTAAGGTGTCTGACTCCTGATTTAAAGAGACCTCGCCCACCAAGACCGGTTTGGCTCAGTGGATAGAGCACCAGCCTGCGGACTGAAAGGTTCCAGGTTCGATTCCGGTCGGGGGCATGTACCTTGCTTGCGGGCACATTTCCAAGTGTGATGTGTGCAGGAGGCAGCTGATCGATGTCTCTCTCTCATCGATGTTTCTGACTTTCTGTCCCTCTCCCTTCCTCTCTGTCAAAAATCAATAAAATATATTTAAAAAAAAAAAAAAAAAGAGAGAGACCTCGCCCAGCCTGAACAGCTCCGGCTGCGCTGCGGCCCATCAGGGAACTGGTTTGTGATGACAACGACTACGGTACTGTAGACAGGTCATCAATGTCCTTTTTTGTTTGTTCAACAATAAATGTGTGCCGTATGCTTCTTCATGGAAAAATAAGACGCCCACTGAAAATAAGACCTAGCGCCTCTTTGGGAGCAAACATTAATATAAGACACTGTCTTATTTTCGGGGAAACAGGGTAGGTCTGAGGGCAAGAGGACAAGGAAAGACACACGCCTCGCAAGTCCACAAGGTAGGTGTTAGCATTCTTAGTTGACAAATTAAAAGGCAGAGGCGCGTTAAAGAACCGGGTTCAGGTCGAGCCGTCAATGACGGCAGCAGAGTCTCATCCAGATCTTCCCATGTCCAATCAGCTGACAGCAACTGCCAGGGGTAAGCCTTCGCCTACCCCGGCTGGCCTTCTCTGAGCTTCTGTACCTCTTTTCCGCTTTACCTTGCAACTCATCAATGATTACTACAGTATCTTGTTTTATTTCCATCATTGTTGTGAAGAATAGTCCGCTAGTCCACATCTCTCTGGCCGACCCAAAGGTATTTTTTAGATCAGAAATGTTGTAGCTCCTCAAACAGCACCCATCCCATGGTCTAGGTATACAGTAGGTGCTGAATAACTACTCCGATTGGTTACTTTTCTGCCACAACATTTGCTACAGTATTAGCAGAAAGCCTCTATTAATAAAAACCCTTCATCTATTTCCCAAAATGTCATCGGCCTCTAGTCACCAAGGAAGAAAAAATGTCCTGTGACTCAAGGAAATCATCTATTTAGTTTATTATTTTAGATGTAATCCCATCGAATGGCCTATTGCTACGAGTCGGGATCTTTAAATAATTTCCAATTTCCCTCGTAACTGAGTTATCTGTCAGGGTTATCGTTTATCTCCTCCATTATTCATCCTTACTGTGCAACAGCCGTCGTCTTTTGTCATAACTGCCCTGCAAATATCCGGCGTGGTCACTATTGATCAGCGAGATGTCGTGGCATCTTTTGCAGATAAAATTTATGGAGAAAAAATCTGAAATTCCTTTGCAAAAGCTCCAGAGGGAAAATGATTTCTTTCATCGTCACCACCTATGTTATGAAATGTGCCATGTTTTCTGAAATCGCTGAGAATATGAGGAGCATAATGAGACATGAAACAAGACCCAATTTTATAGTACTCGTGTTAAAATATCCGTAATCAGGCCGAATGATTTCTGTGCTTGTGTCTTTTTCCAGGGTCAAAACCTTGCTGTGTCTTCTCCTAAGTTTTAGGGAAGATTGACGGATGGCTCCTGTTAGACCCGAGCTATACTTAATTTTTCAAAAAAACCTTGTACACACTCAGAGTTTAGAAATTTAGCAGGATGAAAGGTATCAAGGGAAACATAAGTCTCCCCCACCGCTGACCTCGGTCCCTGGTTCCGCTCTCCAGGAGAGGCCAGCTTTTTGTTTTCTCTCCTCCAGTGGTTCTCAACCTTCCTAAGGCCGCGACCCTTTAATACAGTTCCTCATGTTGTGGTGACCCCCAACCATACTTCATAACTGTAATTTTGCTATTGTTATGAATTATAATGTAAATACCTGTGTTTTCTGATGGTCTTAGGCGACCCCTGGGAAAGTGTCGTTCGACCCCCCAAGGGGTCGTGACCCACAGGTTGAGAATCACTGCTCTCCTCTCTGGTGGAATTATATTTTACTAATGCAGAAAGGCTGGTTAAGGCGCAGTTACTCTGGGCTGGAATGGCCATGGAATCGAGGACCGCTGTGTGTGCTAGTGATGAGGGGCCGAAGGATGGGTAACTGAAGTGGAAGAATCGATGAACCACAGAAGCGGCATGTTCTTGCTTTTATTTCTCGACTAAAATATTCACAGTGATACAGCCATTGCTTTTGCAATACTGGGAAGGCTAGTATTTCTGTATTTAGAGTTAGTCATTTAAGATCTTAAATGAGGATTATTATTTCCCCTGAGGTCTTATAAACCATTTTAAGATGCTGATGGGGCTAATATATCACTAAAGTAATACTTGTTTGTTTGTTTTTTCACAATTATAACTCAAGTAACTCTTTTTAGCATGTTGCTTTGTCATCTTATTCTGTGCCATTTTACTTTAAAATGACCGCCATGCTTTTTTTTTCTGATTACACTGTTTTCTTTTGACTTTGCTTTTTTATATAAAATACATAGAGTATAAAATGGAAGTGCTTCCAGTGAATTTTCTAAACGTAAAACATACAAACTGGGGCTGCAAGACTCTGAGAGCTCAAGGCTGGGACACCAGAACTTCTGCTTCTACATTTGAATCTTATGATAATGAAGATTCAGTTTTTACCCCCAAGTCTGTTGACACCAGTTGGACTAATTATTATAATTATATAATTCCATTACATAGTACACAGAATTAGAAATATGAGTGCGAATAAGTTAGCTTTGATTCTGTGAAAACTTAAGTCAAATGCTTACAGATGCTTATAAGGTGAGTTGCTAAAAAATATCAAATTATATGCAGGTGAGGCGATTATTAAAAAAAAAACACAACTTCTTTAATTGTAAAAATCCAGAAAGATTCTGCACTCAGAATGCTCAGCAATGTCTTTACAGTCTTTCTCCATATTATGAAGTGGAAACTATACAATTAAAAATTACATAAACGAGAGTGTGATTTATGCCAAAAGTTTTTTTCAAAAATACAATTAGTATTCTCAGAACTCTAAGGAAAGAACTTGGCTCCACTGAAGAGTTGGTGAGTGAATGCACATTGTACGAGTTTTCATTTTATTTTTTTAAATATATTTTATTGATTTTTTACAGAGAGGAATAGAGAGTTAGAAACATCGATGAGAGAGAGACATCGATCAGCTGCCTCCTGCACGCCCCCTACTGGGGATGTGCCCGCAACCAAGTTTCATGCCCTTGACCGGAATCGAACATGGGACCTTTCAGTCCACAGGCTGACACTCTATCCACTGAGCCAAACCCGTTTTAGCCAAGCTTTCATTTTGAAACATATCATGTATTTTTGCCTTATTTCTCCCCTTCAACCACTCTTAATAATTGAAATACATTTGAAATATAACGTTTTATAAATTTAAGGTATATATACAACATGCTAATTAGATTCATTTATGAATTTACAATGATTGTCATTGCAGTGATAATTAGCACCTCTACACCAACTACCATTTCTCTTTAGAAGTTACAGTAATTAAGATACAGTCTCTTAGCAAGTTTGATATACTTGATTATAAGTATATGAAAACACACAGTAAACAATAAAAAAAGGGGGGGGTAGGAAAGTGAGGCCCTCACCTAGTAAGAACCCAGTGAAAGAAAAAAAGGAGGGAGACAGTTTGTTAGCTCATTTTAGGGAGACTTAGAAGTATTCTGTGACTTTGCACTTACTGAAGCATATGACAAATTATTTCACTTCGGTAATTGCCTACTTTCCATTATCTTCCTTCAAAAAAACGAGTGAGCATTTGTTCATAACAGGAGCCCAACCTAAATCCAAAAGGAAACTTATCAGCTCATGGAACTGGCAGTTCAAGGCTGAACTTCATGCATCAGTAAGTCTAAGATCTCAGATGATGGTGTCCTCCGGTTTCCTCTCTCCATCTTTCAGTCCTGCTTTGCCCGTGTTGACTTAGATTCTCCTCACGAGGTGTCAAAGTTGGTCTCTAGCAACCCCAGGAGACTGAGCACACCACTCTTGTAAGACCTCCACCGAAAGTGCTAAGTACCATTCTCAGTCAGATGTTAAGATTGGCCCATGTGGGGTCATGTAGTCATCCCTACTCCGATAACTCAGTGTAGAACAGTGATTTTCAACCGGTGTACCCACAGCAGGCACACTGGTGTACCCTGGGAAGGTTTAAAACATGCAATACCTGCCGAGACCGGTTTGGCTCAGTGGATAGAGCGTCGGCCTGCAGACTCAAAGGTCCCAGGTTGGATTCCGCTCAGGGGCATGTACCTTGCTTGCGGACACATCTCCAGTGTGGGGTGTGCAGGAGGCGGCTGATCGATGTCTCTCTCTCATCCATGTTTCTGACTTTCTATCCTTCTCCCTTCCTCTCTGTGAAAAAAATCAATATAATATTTAAAAAAAAACAAACAAACATGCAATACCTGATTATTTAGTCAAGGGCACTGATCTCATTCCCCTTAGATTGTCAAATTTAAAAAAATAACAACAACTAACACAACCATAGCTGTCCAGAGTGAATGAACCAGTGTGGGACATGCAGGAGGCAGCCAATCAGGGATTCTCATCACTGATGTTTCCATCTCTCTCTCCCTCTCGTTTCCTCTCTGAAATCAGTAAACATATATATTTTTAAAAATAAGTAAACAGTTAAGAAGAAAGGGGAAAATCACTCTCTGCTCTAACATCCATTCCTTTTTTGTTTTTGCTTTTCAGTATGCTCACTTTTCATTGCAGATTAGAGAAAATCTCTCCATGAACCAGTTACTGGCCACTGGCCACCTAGATTGACCCCTCCCAGAGACCCCAAAAAGGTTAGCCTCTCACCACTCAACCTCACGTAGTGTCTTTGGAACTGGGGCAAAGGGCTCTTGTTGGTTTTGTCTGAGTCCGTCTTCTCGAAAGCGAACTTTCCGGCGACCGTAACTACTGATGCTCTTGCCTCTCAGAAACACAGAACTTCAGAGGAATGCTAGCAGAAACCAGTCTGAAGACGTCACTCACCAGAAACATTTCCAGAAGCTTAGCACTTAATTGGCCTTATTGGCACCATCTGCTCCTCAGCCTGACTTGTGGAAAAGTGTTTTCATCGGGGGCAGAGCACCAAGTGGAAAAGCAGGCGGATCAGCACACTTTGTGAATTTGACACGGCACGTTGCCTGCCTCCGATCACAGTTTTAAATCGTAGAATTCAGTACGTGAGCTGAAGAGCGTTCTTGCGTGTCATGGAAGACCCTGGTTTGCTGGGTGCCTCAGCATGTGCCGATGTCCGGAGACAACTTCTTTCAGTGGTGACATCGAAGCAAAATGTGTTCGCACCCTCAGTGGTCTCCTTCTAGAAACCTGGTTGTTCTATCACAGCAGGTGTAGAAGATCATGCAGCAATTAAGATCAGGTGCCGGGAGAAGATCTGAAATGAGCATCATCCGGATGATAAAGGCATTCTGACAACTCAGTCCTAGTAATAAGTGAGTTTACTGTACGGCTCGTCACCGTATGCCTTCGACGTTTACTTTCATTCTGTGAATTTAAGCATAGTTTATTTGGAAGATATTTGTAAAATAAACCAAAGAAAAATGATAAGTTAATCATCACATGCATTTCAGGCCAACACCGGTGTGGCTCAGTGGATAGAGCGTCGGCCTGCAGACTGAAGGGTCCCAGGTTCGGTTCCAGTCAGGGGCATGTACCTTGGTTGCGGGCCCATCCCCAGTAGGGGGCGTGTAGGAGGTGGCTGACGGATGTCTCTCTCTCATTGATGTTTCTCTCTATCCCTCTCCCTTCCTCTCTTGTAAAAAAAAAAATCAATAAAATATATATTGTTAAAAAAATAACATGCATTTCAGAATTTGACTTAGCATAAGTTAAAATTGTCTTCAGTCCTTCACACTTATACACTCCACATGAAAAAAAAAAGTAATAAAAAATGGTAATTTGCCAAAGAAGCAATTTAGCCAAAGCATGCGTAACACTTATTAAAAAAGAGAATGTAAACAGCAGCTTTCTTCCTTAGCCATCTTGGCTGTTGGCATAACTGTTTATGTTACACCAAATTAATGCTTTTTATTGAAAAAATAAAATGATAAACAAGCAGCGCTATCAGAGCTCTGTCTAGAACATAAAAGTCTTTCCCAGGAGAAAACAGCAAAAATAATTTTACAGACGTGTACAATTTTGTTTTGTTTTGTTAATCCTCACTGGAGGATATTTTCCCATTGATTTTTAGAGAGAATGGAAGGGAGGGAGAGAGACAGAGAGAGAAACATGGACGTGAGAGAGATACGTCTCTCAGACTGGGGATTAAGACTGCCTGCGATGGAGGTAGTTGCCCTGGACCAGATTGAACTCCAGACCCTCAGTCCTGGGCTGACACTCAGTCCACTGAGCCAAACCAGCTAAGGCACAAATATGTAAATTTAAGTTTACTATTCTGTTTTTTCATGAGAAAAGTACACACACACACACACACACTGCCTTGATGCCTTGAGTTTAGAATACACTACAGCATCATGAAAATAAAATATACAATTTTTAATTTAAAACTTTTTTTCAACTTAAAAATTTTTTTAAACTTTTTTTTTTTTTTAAACCTTAACCCTAACCTAAAGAATATAGCAGTTTTGGAGATGGGTAAAACCAAAGGGATTCAGTGTTCATAATGGCTAAAATATGCTTTGTTTTCAATCTAAAAGAAATGCTAACCATTTTATCTTGCCCTTAAGCTGCTTGTGCTAATTACAGGCAATAACGCGTACAAGATCTGATGCACACTCGGAAAACAGCAGCCATTGTTACAGGAAAGCGTGCATTAAAAATGTGTAAATCAATACTGTAAACGGGAGCTGCAGTATTTCAGGAGGTCGTTCTCTATTTCCCGTCCTATAATGAACAGTTTGACATTTCTCACCAAAGCCTTGCTAGTTTTATTCCATCGTGTAGCAAAGACTTAAGACTTACTGTAAAGGGGTCACATTACTGGAACTTTTTTGTTTGTTTGCTTCTTGATTTTTAGAGAGAGGGAAAGGGGGAAGGGAGAGAAAAAATCTGTGTGAGAGCACATCGATCAGTTGCTTCCTGCACTTCCCCCACCCATCAGGATATTATTGGGACAACTGAGGTAATTTGAAAATAGACTACGTATTAGATAATAATGATGGATTAATGTTAATTTTATGAAGTACAATCATTGGATTGTTATTTTGTAGGATGTCCTTGGTTTTGAGGAATACATGCTGAAGTATCAGGGAGCTAACAACTAACTTTTTTTTTTTAATATATTTTATTGATTTTTTACAGAGAGGAAGGGAGAGGGATAGAAAGTCAGAAACATCGATGAGAGAGAGACATCCATCAGCCGCCTCCTGCACGCCCCCTACTGGAGATGTGCCCGCAACCAAGGTACATGCCCCGACCAGAATCGAACCTGGGACCTTTCAGTCCGCAAGCCAACGCTCTATCCACTGAGCCAAACTGGTCTCGGTGCAACTAACTTTTAAAATAAAGAAAAATGTATAAATCTATAGCGAGAAGCAAATGTGGTAAAAAGACAGTATTACACACTGTTGTCGGTTTCTTTCATATTTCTAGGAAGAATTATATTGTTAAAGCAGGTATCAAAGTTGAAGAGCAGTGTATTGTGCTAATTATTTGGAAACAACAGCAATTTTCAATTTACTTAAGTAAAATTAAACTTCCTCATAAAATGTTAACATATATCTATTGAGATATTACTACATCAGATGAATCAATACCTATTTCTTCAATAATGTTAAAAGACTCATAATCAATAGAGCCTTTAAACGTTTAAAATTACAATAGCTATTAAATATAAACTATTTCTGAAATAGAAATTCAATTTTTGTAAAATTAAAAATTTAAATAACCATTAAGTGTATTGACATATACATTAATGTTCAAATTTATTATACTGAAGTGCATTACAAAAGAAACAAATTTCTTTGGTTGAAACAAAGCCTTCCCGATTACAATAATTTAGATTTTAATTTTAAAATAATAGTCCTTGAAATTATTAAAATTATTAAATTCCTTTTTCAGCCAAAACCGGTTTGGCTCCATGGATAGAGCGTCAACCTGCGGACTGAAAGGTCTCAGGTTCGATTCCGGTCAAGGGAACATACCTTGGTTTCGGGATGTGCAGGGGGTGTGCAGGAGGCAGCTGATCGATGTTTCTCTCTCATTGATGTTTCTAACTATCTCTCTCCCGCCAACTCTGTAAAAAAATCAATAAAATATATTTTTAAAATAAATAAATGAATAAATTCCTTTTCATCATTTCTGCATTACATATAACAGTAATTTTATCCTACTTAGGTGTTAGGGTGGCATTTCCATTATTCTTATCTGTATGTTTCGGGTGGCTTCTTTTAAGCCCCTTCAAGTATTTTTGGAACAAAGCAAAGCATAAACAAGTGAATTACCTATATGACTGACATTTCTTTTTCTAACATATCTAAGTATCTCGTATGAGCACCAAAGCTGAAGATAAAAGAAAACCCTATACAGCACTATTCACCATAGTCTTACATGGCAGCTGTAAGAAGCTGAAATAATACTTCATTTTATATTAATAACAGGTGGTAAGATACTAAATTATTGCAATAAGGAACCCTACAGGTAGGTTCTGGAAATAACCAAAGGTTATTAGCTTACAGATGTTACAACCTGATTGTCACTTTTTAAAAATATATATATTTTATTGATTTTTCACAGAGAGGAAGGAAGAGGGATAGAAAGTCAGAAACATCGATGAGAGAGAGACATAGATCAGCCGCCTCCTGCACACCCCACATTGGAGATGTGCCCACAAGCAAGGTACATGGAATCGAACCCGGGACCTTTCAGTCCACAGGCCGACGCTCTATCCACTGAGCCAAACCGGTCTCAGCTGATTGTCACTTTTATTATTCCTTGTCGCAAGCTTTACAAACTTCTAGTTCTTATCAAGACATCCTCAACTCAGGCACGAGAAGCCAAAATATCAAAAAGAGCCAGGCCTGGATGGGTCAGTGGTTGAGTGTCGACTTATGAACCAGAAGATCCAGGTTCGATTCCTGGTCAGGGCACATGCCCAGGTTGTGGGCTCTGTCTCCAGTGGAGGCAGTGCAGGAGGCAGCCAATCAATGGTTCTCTCTCATCATTGATGTTTCTCTCTCTCTCTCTCTTCCTTCCTCTCTGAAATCAATAAAAATATATTTAAAAATATATATCAAAAAGAAAGCCAGCCCTAGCAGTGGATAGAGCATCAGCCTGTGGACTGAAGGACCTGGGGTTCGATTCCAGACAAGGGCATATGCCTGTGTTGAGGCCTGATCCCCAATAGGTGGTGTGCAGGAGGCAGCCGATCAATATTATCTCTCTTCTAGCTCTCTCCTTCTCCCTTCCAGCATTTTCAGAGGCAGCGGATCCTCTCTACAGACCGGGGTATGCACCACAGTTGCTATAAACCAAGAGTGTCCTCTCATTATCCTTTGTGAATGTGTGGTGTGACCTAGTTCTGACTACTTCTCCTTTTTTTGTTTAACTCATTTCAGAGAGGGAGAGGAAGCGATTGAAACATCAATGATGAGAGAGAATCATTGATCTGCCGCCTCCCGCACACCCCCTGCTGGGAATGGAGCCCGCATCAGGGCATGTGCCCTTGACTGGGAATCGAACCCGGGACCCTTCAGCCCACAGGCCGAGGCTCTATCCACTGAGCCAAACCAGCCAGGGCTTCTGGCTACTTCTGATCAATGAGCTATGAGGGGGTGTCGGCCACGTGCACTTTTGAACAGGATTTTGTTCCAAGTACAATTTCATTTCTCCTTCATCGCTTGAAGATGCAGCTGTCCTATGACCACGAGGTGGCAGGTCTGGAATTATGGGACCACATCCTGATGTGGGGTTGGGGGGGTGTGCGTGTGTGACAGGGCGGGGGGACAGAGAAGAGTGAGCCTGATCTTGAACTCTGTATCTGGACCCCCCCCCCCATCCCCAGGCTTCTTGGTTTAATGTCTGCATGGGTCACGTGACTCATGTTTGGGTGTTCTGCTGCTGGCGGCAGAAAATCTTCCCAGCCAATTTCCTGAAAATTAAAAGATGATACTTTGCCTGTTCCACTTAACTTCAAGCATTATCCAAAGCCTTTTAATAACAGCTCTTTTAAAGAGACACGTTTCATCCTCTCTTCTGCTGTGTACCTATTCTCATCTCTGACGAGGTTTTAGTACCAGAAAGGAAGCTTTAGGAGTATCAGGAATTAAGTACCTGTTAAGTACCCTGTTCCCAGCATGATGATGTGCCAAGTGTTAAAGTATTCAGTCTCCTCCCAAACCCCACCATCAACATTAGAACGTGTTTGCAGGGAAGTATATTAGACAGTTACAGGCTGAGCACAGCTTTAAAGCCAGGTGAGAGAGGCCCTTACGCAGTGATATTCCGATGTATCCACGAAGATCACCTGTGTCAGAATAAGCTGCAGGCGGTTAAAAATGCAGAGTCCTGCCGAGACCGGCTTGGCCCAGTGGATAGAGCATCAGCCTGCAGACTGAAAGGTCCCAGGTTCGATTCTCGTCAAGGGCATGTATCCTGGTTGCAGGCACATCTCCATTGTGGGGCGTGCAGGAGGCGGCTGATCGATGTCTCTCTCTCATCAATGTTTCTGACTTCCTATCTCTCTCCCTTCCTCTCTGTGAAAAAAAATCAATAAAATATATTTTTTAAAAAAATGCAGTCCTCACCCCATCCTGGAACTAGCCACTCTGGAGTCTCCAAAGGTGGGATCCAGGAATATGTATTGTAACCAGCTCCTCATTAATGATTGAGAGCCAAAGACTTAAGGTAATCTATTTTCTCTCTTTTTTTATTATATCTTATTGATTTTTTTTACAGAGAGGAAGAGAGATAGAGGTAGAAACATTGATGAGAAACATCCATCAGCTGCCTGCTGCCGCCCCCTACTGGGGATGTGCTCGCCACCAAGGTATGTGCCCTTGACCGGAATCAAACCTGGGACCTTTCTATCCTGGGACCTTTAAACCGGTTTCGGCAGGCAATCTATTGTTAATAGAGGTGGTTTAGAGGTGAAGGAGACTCTGAGATGGCACGCCTGAGGCCCCTAAATAATCCTGAGGGAAGGGGTCAACTGGGGCTTTCTTGGCCATTTGCCACGTCACGGTGTTTCCTCGACAGTGAACACAGGAACTTCTAAGCGTTCACTGGAACGTGGCCCAACAAGGCTTCCAACTTCTATTAAAATTACTTACATAAACAATAACAAAGAAATGCAAACTGTTGCCTATACCAAGTCATCTCTGAGAGAAAAAAAATCTGATGGGCCAAAACCGGTGTGGCTCAGTGGATAGACCATCGGCCTGTGGACTGATAGGTCCCGGGTTCGATTCCGGTCAAGGGCACGTACCTTGGTTTCGGGCACATCCCCAGTAGGGAGCATGCAGGAGGCGGCTGATCGATGTCTCTCTCTCATCGATGTTTCTAACTCTCTATCCCTCTCCCTTCCTCTCTGTAAAAAATCAATAAAATATATTTTTAAAAAATTCTCTGATGGAAGCTGCTTTCCAGAGCTCCACATGAGAATCAAGCAAAACTATTCATCACAGGCCCTCAGGAAGGAAGCAACAACCAATTTGTGGGTCCGGGGTTCACCTCGACAAATCTCCTTCCTGTCTCCCCTGGGCAAGGTGGCTGCGGTGGGAAAGAGAGCAGAGGGTCTCTAATTCCCGTTTGGATCCTTGAAATAGTTCCCTTGTAAAAGGAAAGAGACTTCACCAGGGCTGAGTAACTAGTACAAGTCATATCTCCTTCTGTGTTATTATTTTGAAGACGATAAAGAGACTTTGCTGAAAAATAATTCCTACCAAAACCAGAAACCTTCGCTCGCTGATTTATAAAATGAGCTATGGTTTCCACCGATCTAACGGGGAAAAGGAATTCCCCCCAGATCACTGGCCAAAAAGTCCCCTAAAACACAGGGCAACCCAGGAATTTGGTTGGGCTGCACCTGAGATTTACAAAACCTTGAATGACTTAGCCAGCTCTTCTCGGCTGTTCTGCCCCACCTGAATCTTTGGAATACCTTAAAACAGAGGCCTGTAGAGACAGCATCTCCAAAAGTAAGAGACAACCTGGTCCTAGAACAGCGGCTCTCAACCTTCCTAAGGCCGAGACCCTTTAATACAGTTGCTCACGTTGTGGTGACCCCCAACCATAAAATTATTTTCATTGCTACTTCATCACTGTCATCTTGCTACTGTTATGAACTGTAATATAAATATCTGATATGCAGGATGTATTTTTGTTGTTACAAATTGAACGAAATTAAAGCATAGGGATTCATCACAAAAACAATATGTAATTATATATTGTGAGATATTTCTTTCTCATTACAAATAAATGAAATTTTGTCTTGAATCGTGGTGCAGCATGGGCAACAGTCTTCCGAGGACAACAGTAATCTACATGGCTACACTTTGCTACACCGAGGAGCTGTGTTGGTTCCTAAGACCATGGTAAATAGGTGTTTTCTGATGGTCTTAGGCGACCCCTGTGAAAGGGTCATTTGACCCCCCAAAGGGTGCGTCACCCACAGGTTGAGAACCGCTGCCCTAGAGACTGTGGGGGGCAAAGGGCAGAGAGACGTGATGAGATACGGAGGCTGCCCTCTCCGGGGCCCCGGATGAAGACAGATAGAGCCGCCACATGAAAGACAGGGGCCAGAGGTCATCGGCCCTATCAACACAGACAGAGCGAAGACCCCGTAAATCTCGGCCCGGGAAGAGGTGCCGGGTAGAAGCATCACTGCATGTGGATAAGGCTTCCGATATCCCAGGGGAATCCAGAGGACGGGATGTTTACGCAAACGCTCCCAATGTCTAAACGTTGGCCCAGAACAACCTTTAAACACCGCGCGGGCCAACGGTAACACATCCTCGGGGCTGCATTCGGCCTGCGAGCCCGCAGTTGCAACCGCAGAGTAAATCAGAGGAGCGGGCGACGCCTGGGAGTTTCCAAGCGAGCTGGGGAGGGAGGGTCATGTGTGTTTTCAAAATCACTCGTGTGCTTTATTCCCTTTAATCTTCTGGGAACACTGAATCATTCCTCAGCCAGAGAAAAAGATGGTGAATTTTCTCTTTTTTTTCTTCTTCTTCTTTTCCTTTTTTTTTTTTTTTAATACAGAAAACAAACATGTTTCAGAGAAAGACCAAAGTGAAGGAGCTGAACATGTATGTCCACCACAGTTCATTTTCTAGGGAGATGCGGCTGGGGACAGTCCTGGTGCCTTTTGCCGGGCTGATTCAGGGGGTCTTCCCCCCTCAAACCGGTCACGGACGAGCTCCCCACAACCTGTCCTGCACCTACAAGCGCGCAGGAGGCGTCCTGGAGAAACTCCGGGGTTCAGGCTCCACCGGCCTTGCTCAGTTGTCACATCTACTCACTTCTGCCCCAATCACGGGGTGGGGGGATTGGGGATGGGGAGCGGAGGGCGTGGAGCACATCCATTTTGCCAGTTTCTATCACCGCCGCTGGCCTCCTCCAGGGTCACCAAGAGCTCGGCCTGGGACGAGACTGGTGTGGCTCAGTGGATAGAGCGTTGGCCTGCAGACTGAAAGGTCCCGGGTTCGATTCCGGTCGGGGGCATGTACCTTGGTTGCGGGCACATCTCCACTGTGGGGCGTGCAGGAGGCGGCTGAATGATGTCTCTCTCTCATCGATATTTCTGACTTTCTATCCCTCTCCCTTCCTCTCTGTAAAAAATCAATAAAATATAATTTTTAAAAAATTTAAAATATATATATATTAAGAGAGAGAGAGAGAGAGAGCTTGGGCCCCGGAGGCAATCTCAGCCAGTATCCGCTCTGTTTCTCCCTCGCTGGGTGCCCGCCTCCAGCTGGGCAGGTAACCTCTCCAGGGCTCCCTCCCTCCCCTTCCCCGGGGCTCCCTCCCCCCCTTCCCAGGAGGTTCCCCCCTCCCCTTCCCCGGGGCTCCCTCCCCCCCTTCCCCGGGGCTCCCTCCCTCCCCTTCCCCGGGG
>PVJN01016765.1:0-41736 GCA_004026805.1 Lasiurus borealis | reverse complement strand
CAATTAACATTTTCTAGGCCCTTTATTCGTGGAATTCCCTACAATATTCTTTGTTGGTTTTTACCTATCTTTTCTTGAAACCTTTCTTCCTTGGCTCACAGAAAATCATTTGCTTTGGACTTTCTTCTACTTTCCAGGGCATTTAATCTTAGTGTCCTTAGTTGCCATCTCTTATTTACTTAAAAACAGTGTTTTCTAAGATTCTGATCTTTTTTCCTCTGGTCTCTTTGCTCCACCCTTGAATGGTTGTATCCACTCTTATGGTCTCAATTACCACTTACAGACTGCCAACTCCCAAAACTACACCTTAATACCCATTTCTCTTCCAAGTACCGAGCCCATTTACCCTCTAAATCAGCTCAACCTGTGGGTTGTGATCCTTTTGGGAGTCGAATGACCCTTTCACAGGGGTCGCCTAAGACCAACGGAAAACACCTATTTCCCATGGTCTTAGGAACCAACACACTGCTCCTCGGTGTAGCAAAATGTAGCAATGCAGTTTACTGTTGTCATATTAAGACTGTTACCCATGCTACACCATGATTCAAGACAAAATTTCATTTATTTGTTATTAGAAATAAATATTTCACAATATATAATTACATATTGTTTTTGTGGTTAATCACTAAGCTTTAATTATGTTCAGTTTGTAACAATGAAAATACATCCTGCATATCAGATATTTACATTACAGTTCATAACAGTAGCAAAATTACAGTTATGAAGTAGCAACGGAAATAATTTTATGGTTGGGGGTCACCACCACATGAGGAGCTGTCTTAAAGGGTTGCGGCATTAGGAAGGTTGAGAATCACTGCTCTAAATATATATTAAATATCCAACAAGAGATGTAAAAGTCAACATGCTCAAAATTTAACCCAGTGTTGCCTTGCATGGCCTCATGGTTGAGCATCGACCTATGAAGCAGGAGGTCATGGTTCAATTCTGGTCAGGGCACATGCCCAGATTGTAGGCCTGGATTGCTAGTATTGGGCATGCAAGGGGCAGCTGATCAATGATTCTCTCTCATCACTGATATTTCTATCTCCCTCTCCATCTCTGTTCCTCTCTTTGAAATCAATAAAAATATATTTTTAAAAAATTTCACCCCAAATCACATTCCCTCTACTCCAAATTTAGGCCTTCTCCTCTTCTTAGGATCTGTACCTCTATCAATGTTACTATGTTCACAGACTTGGGAATTCCTGTCTGGAATTTCTCCCTTTCCACTACTCCTCCATGTCTCTGTAGCTTAAAACCTCATATATTCTCTAAAGGCCCAACATGCACCGACTTAGTTTAGGCCTTTATCATTCTCTATATGATGGCCCTTCTCAACGGTCTTTTTACCTCTGTCTAATGC
This sequence comes from Lasiurus borealis, assembly GCA_004026805.1. Classification (NCBI taxonomy): domain Eukaryota; kingdom Metazoa; phylum Chordata; class Mammalia; order Chiroptera; family Vespertilionidae; genus Lasiurus; species Lasiurus borealis. The sequence goes on along the minus strand of PVJN01016765.1, from coordinate 40,373 downwards.
CCCACCCACTTCCTACTATCTCTCTATTCTCAAAGACTTCAAGACAAATGCCCAATCCCTTACCATGAACTGTAGACTATTATTATCTGCTCTTTCCAGCCTCTTTATCAGCACTCACGAACTCAAGCCTCACACTATAGCAACAGAGATAATCATTCTCAGAATATTCTAGTAGCACAAAATAATATATACATGAATTAAAAGGAGATAACAAAGCCTTCCTTTCCTTAAAAAGCATCAGTTTAACTCCAAACCTCATGGTGTTTCTCCCATGAAGGGTATCTGTATGCATCTCCCAGCGCAAGTTTGTGTGATCCCTGAGGGCAGTAGTGAATCTTTTTCTTTATACTTTACCTCTAATGCTTAGTACAGTGTTTGAATTATTATATTGTTCACTAAATAGATGTAAGAAAAAAAAACTTGAAAAAAAAGGAAAAATGAATGAGAAATAGGAAAATACAAGAGAAATAAAGAAAAGAAAGAAGATAATAAAGAGAGCCAGAAAGAAAAAGAAAAAAGGGAGAAAAGGCTATTCTTAATGACACTATTTTACAGTCTCTTTTAAGTCGTATTCTATTGGTCAGTCTCTGTCTTACAAACACAGGCAGCCCCTAAAGCTTACCATATAATTTTTTAATCAAGCAACCTAATAAAATAATTTTATTTGAGATACAGAGAGAATATTTACCCTAAAGCACCTAAGAATTCTGCTGGAGAGCGAGAATCTAAGCATCTGCAGACAGCTGGGAGTTTTATGAAGAAAAGGCGAAATGTTAGGAATTGAGAGGAATTATTAACTTTGTGTCTCATTAATATTTCACCCTAGGTATATCTTTAGCAAACAAGAGAGAGAATATTAAAGTTTCCCTGTCTTCTCATTTAATATTCTAAATATTCTAGACTCTCAAGTTAGGCAAAATCAGAAGCCTGGAGTATCACAGCTGCGAGATTAAATATTAGATTTCTTTCTTCTTATTTCTTTATCTACAATTCATACCATCTTTATCTCAATTGCTTCCCTTTTCTCCCAACTGTTATGGGGTGCCTAGGATGTCCTCGGCAATGGCCCCATCAGGTGAAGCTGGACATCAGGATGAGATTTGAGTGCCCAGATGTCCAGGAAAATTCCCCAGGGCTAAAAGGACAGTCATAAGATGACATCAGTTCATATAAAGATCAGAGGGAATTCCTAGGACAAATTTCATGGGCTAAGGTAAAAAGCTGTGGAATCAAGACAATGTATACTCTCTCCCAAATAGCAGTCATATAATTTTGTTGAAGGAGAAAATATTACATATTTAACCTTAAAGGCTTTGTCCGGAAATATATACTTTCAGGATGTTTGATTCACTGCCTTGCTTAGCTCTGGTCTGTGAAGAAAAAAAATAGAAATGAAAGTTCATGAATGGCTCAATAAACTCCAATCAATGTGGTGAAACATGGCTGAAACTGCATGTAAGTCAAAGAGGGGGAAATGCTGGCAGAAGCCAGGGTATCTTCATTGGGATGGTGAGAATTTTGGACTTGACTCTATAGGCAATGAGAACTCCTTCATGGAAATGTTTTAATCTCAAATGTGAAACAGATCTGGTTTTAGAAGGGGGTTTCTGGCAGCAGGGAGAAGAGAGAGAATGACTATGAGGAGATAGTTTAGGGGGTTTGGGCAAGAATCCAGACTATATATGATAGAGTCTAAATTTAGGCAGCAGAAAGGAAGAGTGGTATGAAAAGATCAATGAGGGAAAGAGAGAAGCTAAGTAAGGGAAAAGGGAATAAGTAGTAGCAGCCTTTATCTCTTGCTCACCTGACTTCAATCAGGTCATCTGATTTGACCAGCTGCTCCCTAATCTGATGATCATACTGAATAGGATATCTTTGTTGTGTTCTCTACAGATCTGAGCATTTAAAGCAGAACCTCTCAGCAGCATTGCCCATTGCAGGACTTAAGGAGCCTTTTGACATTAATGTTTTCTAGACATGGCAACACCCCCGCCTTGCTGTAAATTCTGTTGGGTACTCTTGCTCAACAAAATCATTGCTGTAAAGTAAAATCTCATCAATAAGTACATGCTCTAGCCATTAAAAACACAAACATTCCTTAACTCTTCAGAGGCCTCACCACACCATGCATTTTTAAGTTGTCCCAACACAAAAGTAAGCAACGTAGTTGTCTGTCTGAATATTTGAAATGTAGTTCTTGTTTTATGGTTACTTATAGTGTTCTATCAGCTGCTTATGACATTTTCTTTTGGATATAATGGAAATAAGAATCAGTGGAAAATAATCTAAAACATAAAGTTACAAGATTAATAAAATAATTTATGATAAAATGACATATATATATTAGTCATTTTCTCACCTGATGTTGTAAGTATTATATCTGGTGAGTGTTAAACATTCACCTTCTGGGATCTGTCTCTTGGAATTCTCATTCAGTAGGATTAGAGAAGGAGCCAGAAAAAGAAGTATTTAGCTTCCACAGGTAACTGTAATATGATGTGGGTGGCCCATGGCTTATGCTTTGGGAAACATGCACTCTCTCTTTTGCACTAGGTTCATAGCATAACAATCAAATGTGTTCAACCTTTGTCTCATCTACAAAGACTCCTTCACTGAATCCGGGTGTCACAACTAGTTTGGAAATCCAGATCACCAACTTGTAAAGAAAAATCATTAGACATTTTACTTACCTTGGGGGAGAAAATACCTCTTTCACTGTGGGTAGGGCATAGACCAGTTACAGTACAGATCAGGGGAGGTTGCTTGAATGCTAATCTCTCCCCCTATGGGCTGGCTCTGGCCTCAGCATGCAACAATTTAAAGAAAAAGCTCTTCATGTTATAACCGGGTTACAAGAGTTCAGCATCTGTTGTTGGACTTGGTTTAGGACCCAAGAGGTTACAAGTTGTGATTCTTGACAAGAGTGACTCTCAGGTCTAGGGAAGAAAGTTGGGTCAGGTGATACACACATTGAAAAGGAGAACCAAGCACAAGAGAGTGATAAGAGCCATGAGCGGACATGAGGATCACCTGCAAAATGTAAACAAGAACAACAACAAAACCCAATATCTTGCTCTCATCCCAGGTAAACTAAATCAGTAACTCTGGCGGTGGACCCAAGCATAGGTATTCTAAAAAGCTCTTTGGGTGATTCTATATGAAGCCAACTTTGAGATCCACTCCTCTAAATACCTCCTTTCTCTGAAGAGTCTTGACTAATGTTCAGTGGCACATATGCAAATGAAAAAGCTCAAATTCTAGTATCTTTGGCCAGTGACTATTACAATTTTAGGTTCAATATTATGACTGGAAGTGTGTCTTTCCAGATCCCCATCACAACCTCTTTCTTTCTGGTGCTCAATTGCACACTGTGTATATATGGTTTTGTCATAACACATGTAAATTTCATGTGCTTATTTGTCTTTCCCACTGGGCTTTGGAGAGCATGATTTATGTCTTTACACCTCCATTCCTCTTGACATAAAGTCTGGCAAGTGACAGATACTCAAGAAATGTCTATTGAATCCTTAAAAATTTCATAAATATTTTTTCTTAAAGACATATTTAACTACCATGTAACCTGTTTTCACATTTATACTAGGAAGCAATTGAACTGTATTGTCTCTAAATCTTAATCTCTTTGAGATCTACAATTCTGTGATTTTTTTTTCCTCCCTGAATCACCCCCACAAAAGTATATTTATGTCCTGGAAATCATGCTTTAGGCCTATGCTTCCTAAACTTTTATATGCAAGCTGCTTACCTGGGGATTCTTATTCAAAGGCAAATTGTACTTTGGTAGGGCTGAGGTGAGGCTCCCAAGTCATGTTTTTAATAAGCTCCCAGGTCATGTTTGTGTATCTGGTCAAGGACAATCAACTGTGCTTGGAGAAGCACAATTTTAGGAGGTGGAGACTGATCCTGGCCCTCACTCAGTTCACATCAGAAATTAAAAAGAGTTAGCACCACATTGCCTGGGTTCAGGCTCTGGCCCCTGACACTCCTGAGAAACAGGGAGTCATCTTAACATATTTGTTATGCGTGCCACTAAACACACACGTATGCCTCAACTTCCCCATCTGTAACAGAGGCATAACAACAAGGATTTTGTGAAATCAACAACTTAATTCAAGTATAATTTTTCCATGGATTGTGGTTCGCACATAACAAGGCAATAAATGTAAACTCTCCTGTTTTAGTCAGCTTGATACACACATTCAGCAGTGATCAGTTTTATATACTTAAGAGCACTATTTTTTAAAAAATCTTGAAATTAGCATGGAGGAGATATTTTTCCTTTCTTACATTAAGAAAGCAAATACTCAGTACCTAGACCAAGAAAGGATCAGAAGAAAGGAAAAAAATTTCACTTGTCATTCTTCAGTATTCTCATTCCTCTGACACTGCATCTTACCAAGGCTCCCACTGCAACGTTGAAAATACTTTTCCAGAAAAGGTAAAATGCCGGGATTAAAATCTATAATAAAAGGAAACTACGGCTAGAGTATACAAAATGACACTCAGTACAACATACATATCTGTACAAAAACCACAATTTGCCTTTCATAATAAAATGCAGATTCAGTTCCGGACACAAAGATACCAGTTCTTAGGCAAGCTAATTGGTCTGTTGTTGTTGTTCCATCTATTTATGTATTTGTTGATTTATTCTCACATGTGCCCTTATCATAGTAATTAGCTAGTTTATTAATATTAATGATAAAAAGAAAGCAAAAGGAAGGCCAGACGGTCACCTGGGAAGCTTCCCCAGGAAGCTACAACTTCACACAGCATTGTTCCTCCAAGGGGGTTAGGTTAACATTCCTCCTTTTCTCACTTGGTACTGGATTGTTGGGGAGAAGAAGGGGTCATTGGGTGTATGCCCAGTGAAGTCTCCTTTTAAATGTTTCCCTTTCAGTCTTTCCTGGGAAACAATGGATTCAGTAGGGAATAGACTCCATCAGAAGCACATGAAATCTTGCAGAGTTAATTGATTAGTTTGAAAACACTCCTGATTAAACCTCCAAAGAGTTCCCTCTCATTTGCTCTCATTCCCTGTTGCCCTGTGACCCACACTTGCCTCATTCACTTACCTGTTCTCTCTCCATAGCTATGTGACCTTAAGCAGCCACATGGCCCATGAATGTAGGATGCTGGACTGGACTGGACTTTGATATAGAGCAGAAATTCTGGGCAGTGGACTTAAATCTGACCCTGCTGAAGACAGGATGAACAGAAATAGTACCTGGAAAGGCAATCCCTTTAATTTTACATCAACAATAAAGTTTTCCACAAAACCCCATTCTCCTGTGCAGGCCTCAGGAAATTATTTTCTTCATGGCCCCCCAAAAATTCCACCACCACCGATAACACGCTGACTGGGGATCAAACCCAGGACCTTGATGTACAAGATTATGCTCTAACTAACTGAGCAACCCAGGCAGATCAAGCCAATTGCTTTTTAATGAGACATATCAAACTCTCAGGAAGTTGTCAAAATGCAAGAAGGATTGCTCCAACCTAAAATAACCAAATAGCAAGCACAGGACTCAGTTGTAGACCAGGAGGAAAAGGTTAGAATCAAAGAATAAAAAATAAACAAAGATAGAAAAGTCTAAAATTATTAGGAGCCTTGTATTATTACCTTAAGAAGGAAAAAGAAGAAAAGGGAAGGGGGAAAAAAGGCTCATAACAATCATTGACTCCTTACTATATGCGGAATGCTTCAAGTATATCCGAGTTTTAAACATCCAGTAGCACTCTCCAGGGGCAGCATTATAAACCTCATTTTATAGATGAGGAACCTGAGAATAGAAGGGTTGGTCTACTTGCCAGACCTAGATTAGACAGACCTGGGATTGGAATCTACTATTAGAGACTTAATGACTCTATTCAATACCATCTCGATATCAAACTTAGAACTTCCAGATCTGAGCTTTCTCAAATTTAAATCAGCTTCAGGGTCATATAACAAATAACAAGCCAGGAAAAAAATAAAGTAGAAATGAACACATAAAACAGCTGAAATTGTGCCAAAGTCACATTCCACCTTTTAATAGTTTTCATTAAAAGAGCAAATTCTGGGGTCCAAACAAGTTAGTTGAGCTTGTTACCAGTCCTATATGGCTTACATTTCCCCTGGATTCCTGCCAGGTGCAACATGGTGTGAACTGGCTGGCCCTTACTTTTTGCTGTAAGGTATATTTGAAAAAGAAGGTCTGGCCTGCTGGGTGGTGCGAAGGGCAAAACACTCACCAGTAGCCTGAATGCTGCCTCTGGCTTCTTGTATTGAAACTGAGGCTGCTTGAGTTTGCAGCCCTGCTTTGATTAGTAAAAATTCCACTGGGCCTCTGAGTCCTTGTTAAGGGGAGGACACTAACCCCCCCAAGGAAAAATGAATCAAGGGGTTTGAAAGGTGGTTGGTTTAACACCCAGAATTTAGTTTATCCAAAGGTTGACCTATATACTTAATCATTTCTAATCAAAACACATAGCCAACCCGGTCGATTAATTTTAATCTATATCTCATGATTCTGCAAGATTCTTTATAAGAAGAGACCCCACACAGTGCTGCCAATGCCCCAGGAAGAGGCTGAGGTATTCATTGAATTTGAAATATTTTTTTTGACATATATATTTTATTAATTTTTTACAGAGAGGAAGGGAAAGGGATAGAAAGTCAGAAACATCAATGAGAGAGAGACATCGATCAACCGCCTCCTGCACGCCCCACACTGGAGATGTGCCCGCAAGCAAGGTACCTGCCCCCAACTGGAATGGAACCTGGGACCCTTCAGTCCGCAAGCTGATGCTCTATCCACTGAGCCAAACCTGTCTCGGCTGAATTTGAAATATTTAAAGTGGATGTAAAGCTGTTTCCGAAATGCAGACAATTAAGTGCATTGTTGTGGGCAATGGTGCTGTTGGTAAAACATGTCTTCTGATATCCTACACAACAATCAAATTTCCATCTGAGTACGTACCAACTGTTTTTAACAACTATGCAGTCACAGTTATGATTGGTGGAGAGCCATATACTCTTGGACTTTTAAAAAAAATATATTTAATTGATTTCTTACAGAGAGGAAGGGAGAAGAATAGAGAGTTAGAAACATGGATGAGAGAGAGAGAAATCAATCAGCTGCCTCCTGCATGCCCCACACTGGAGATGTGCCCGCAACCAAGGTACATGCACTTGACCGGAATCGAACCTGGGACCCTTCAGTCCACAGGCTGATGCTCTATCCACTGAGCCAAACCGGTTTCAGCCTCTTGGACTTTTTGATACTGCAGGGCGAGAGGATTATGACAGATTACGACCTCTGAGTTACCCACCAACAGATGTAATTCTAGTCTGTGTTTCAGTGGTCTCTCCATCCTCATTTAAAAATGTGAAAGAAAAGTGGGTGCCTGAGAAAACTCACCACTGTCCAAAGACTCCTTTCTTGCTTGTTGGTCCCCAATCGATCTCAGAGATGACCCCTCTCCAACTGAGAAACTTGCCAAGAACAAACAGAAACCTATCACTCCAGAGACCACTGAAAAGCTGGCCGTGACCTGAAGGCTGTCAACTAATGTGGAGTGTTCTACACTCACACAGAAAAGCCTAAAGAATGTATTTGACGAAGCGGTATTGGCTGCCCTGGAGCCGCCAGGACTGAAGAAGAGCTGCAGGTGTGTGCTGCTATGAACATCTCTCCAGAGCCCTTTCTGCACAGCTGCTTTTGGCATCTTACTAAAAGCAATGTTTAAATCAAACTAAATATTAAAGATTAAAATTATTTTTGCAATAATGACAAATGCCTTCCACCTACTCATATGCACTCTTGTGAAACAAGGCACATAGATAGATATCTTATATCTATCTATTTATTTATTTAAAATATATTTTATTGATTTTTTACAGAGAGGAAGGGAGAGAGATAGAAAGTCAGAAACATCGATGAGAGAGAGACATCGATCAGCCGCCTCCTGCACACCCCACTGTAGAGATGTGCCTACAAGCAAGGTACATGCCCCCAGCTGAAATCGAACCTGGGACCTTTCAGTCTGCAAGCCGATGCTCTATCCACTGAGCCAAACCAGTCTCGGCATTATGTCTATTTAAATACTAGTTTTGAGTAATTGTGTATTGTCAGACAAGTGATCAGTACTAGTTTTTGTTTTTGTTTGTTTGTTTCATTTAAAAGCAAGGAATGCTTGTGATGACTTTGTAACAGACTAACTCGGGTTGTTGAGCTGCTCCCAGGTTCCACTCTGGAGAGTGACCTGAGACATCTAGTATTGTGTGTGTGTGTGTGTGTGTGTGTGTGTGTGTGTGTGTGTGTGTGTATGTGTGTGGTGGAGGGGAGGGGTGTGTATGTGGAATTTGTTTTACTTTAGTCATTTTTTAAAAATTCATTAACCACTGGACAGCCTTTAGGTGAGGAGGATGGAGTGATTCCACATTACACTTCCTAGATCTAGTTTAGAAAACATGTTCCCCACTGGTGTTCTGAGAAAGGAGTATAGTAAATGCCTCATTTACTAACATACTCCTTTTTGGAAGTTGCCTTTTCTCTCCACCCTTGAGTAGGTTTAGTATTTGATGAAAGTGGGTGGAACCTACCTGTCTTGCCCCTCCTCTTTCCTAGGATGTACTATATACATGCCTGACTTTCAAGGAAATTTGTTAGCCATTTGCTGATTTTTTTTTTTGAGGTTAATGTCTAACTTCTTTAAGTGATAAATGAAGAAAAGGATTGCATCTTTTGAAAGATGGATTAAGTACATAATTAAAAAACACATTTTTTTCCTTGTCAGTCATTATCTTATATGCTTAGCATAAATGTGCAGCTTAATAGTGTATGATATGGTGTTCCTAGAACACAGCTGAAGACCTGGTATATATGAGGGGTGCTAGAAGACAGATGTCTGTGGAATGATTCCCATCCTCTTCAAGTTATGAGGATAGAGACCTGCTTCATTAAGAAGCTAAGGGTTAGGTAGGAGAGGGGAGAACATTTAACATGGGGAGCAGTCAGGGGAATCCCCTTATTTCTGTTTTTCATGAGGAACCCTAGGGCAGCCTGCTGAGGTTCTCTAGTTTAATAAAAATCATGGAGAGAATCTTATGAAGACTCTTCATAAGTGTTAATAGAGATTTTTAAAAATATATATTTTATTGATATTTTACAGAGAGGAAGAGAGAGATATAGAAAGTAAAGTCAGAAACATCAATGAGAGAGAGACATCGATCAGCAGCCTCCTGCATGCCCCACAGTGGAGATGTGCCCGAAAGCAAGGTACATGCCCCCGACTGGAATCGAACCTGGGACCTTTCAGTCCACAAGCTGATGCTCTATCCACTGAGCCAAACCGGTCTCAGCGTTAATAGAGATTTTATAAGCTTATTTTGGTTGCAGTTTCTAACATTTAAAAAAATGTTTAGGCAATGTTCTTCACCTTCCCCAAATCCTAATTCTTGTGGTTTCATTAGTGTTGAATCAATGGTTTCTCATGTCTCAATTTTTCATATATGCATCCTTTCACATGTACTAAACAAACAAAAACCCTTCAAAAAATAAAATATTATTTTAATATCTTGACTCATATACATCCACTGATTACATTACCTACTTTTAATGTTGAACCTAATATGTTTCACTTGATTTGACTACAATGAAAAACAGCAATATCTCATATCTATTTAAATATTGATGTTTCTCTCTCTCAAATCAATTAAAATAATTTTCAGAGTGTCTATTTTTCAAACTTTGAGAAGTCCAATTATTTCTTATCCTATATAATAAAAGCCTAATATGCTAAGTGTACAGTTGTCTAGTCATCTGTTTAACCAATTATAGAGTAATATGATATGTTAAGGCAGCTCAACCACTAGCTATGACGTGCACTGATCATCAGGGAGCAGACAGTAGACCAATCAACAAGTCACTATGATGTAAATTGACTTGTAGGTTAGCTTGCTCCTGGAATCCAGCCAATCAGGAGTGAGCGAGATGGGCTGGACATGCCCTGGAGCACCCCTGAGGTCCCTTCCCAGTTGGCCAACCTCCCGTGTCCCTCCACAGCCCCAAGGATGCACCAACAGAGTCTCTCGGCCTGGCCTGCACCCTCTTTTAATCTGGGCTAAAGGACTCTGCCCTCGCCCCGAGTGGATGAATTTCATGCACCAGGCCTGTAGTTCAATATAAGATCCCATGTTAGAGAAAAATCATTAACAATGAAACTATTAAGGGGATCAAATAACTTGGCAATGTTTCTTCATTTTGGTTTTTCTTAAACAAAAAACTATCCAAATCTTTTTTTATTTTAATTTTGTTTGCCACAGGATATATGAATAAAAGTAAAATCTATAATAATGTCAGAAATTTTCAACTTGCTGTAGAGAAGTACTTGAAGTGGGAAATTACCACAAATTTAAGTTTTTAAACATAAGCTCTCAATATTAGAGGATTATTGTCTATATTGCATATTGATTAAATATTTTCAAAACTTAGAATTTTTTAACACTGAAGTGACTTGGAAAATATAGTTTAATAGTTTTTGATAAATCAGAAGTTATTTAAAGACTCATATATTCTCAAAGTCATCATCATAAACCACAATTAACACAATTTAACTTGTTATCACCAAAACATAAATATCCTTAGTGTGTGTGTGTGTGTGTGTGTGTGTGTGTGTGTGTGGTGCTTCAATAAAACTTTTTTACAAAAACAGGTAGTAGGCCACATTTGGCCCATGGACTATACTTTGCACAAATATCATTATTAAGAGAAATGTTAGTTTAATAGAGTGGCCAATGAAGTCCATTTCATGGTAACAAATAATATTTGGGAAAATATATCCTCTTTGTATTTTCATTTAAAGCATAGTATTAAAAAATAACCATGTTAGTGCTCATGAACCTCACACCCTATAGCTTCAAAATGCAATTTCATGTGACTTCTTGCCCCCCTGCATGCTATCATTACAAAAGTGGGATTTGGCATGACAAACATATTCCTTACTGAAATCCTCTGTGACATTAAGTGCTATACAAGGTAAAAGCCACATTTCAAATACAAAAAGCAAATCTAAGAGTTTCAATATTTTCTCATAATTTTCAATGTTTTTAAGCAGAGGAAACCTCCCATTCAACTTTTAATTTTTAATGAATTAACCAACGTTTCTATATAAACTGGAAACAAAAATACAGGGATAGTTTTAAGACTGCTTGAAGTCATTATGAGTCTTGAGAGAAATGTACAGTGGTACCTCAAGATATGAGTTTAATTCGTTCATAACCTTGAGGCGTGGGAAACTATGAGACACTAGAGTCGAGGTAAACTGATGGGTCTTGTGCAGCCGGCCGATCTGCACGATTACTCTTAGCTCAAATGTTGCTCGTATTTCAAAGCAAAAATCGCTCGCTTGATGGCTTGTATCTCAAAAATCTTGTATGTTAGGGCACTCGTATCTCGAGGTACCACTGTACTTTTGCAATAATAAAAAGGAACCTGAACTTTCTAATTTGAGAGAATTTGGAAGACTTATCTGGTAAGTAATATTGATATACTGACTACACAGCATTGGTATTTTGTAATGGATAGTACCCATGCGATCAGTAGCAATCATTAGATGCATTAAACACTCACCAAACTTTAAAATAGAAATATTTACTAGATCATTTGCATCGATTATGTTCACAAAAAAGAAGACATATTCTTAACTTTTGAGTCATAGAGATATTTCTAAGATGTTAAATTCTTTTGTAATAAACAGTAACTGGACTGGATGGGAAACTGATTTGGAGAATAATATGGAATTCTGAGAAACTACAACTTCTTAATAGTAGAACAATGATGACAAAAATCAGAACTGGCACAGAAGCATGGAAGAACTTCCTGAAACCAGTTATCTGAGAAGTAGTTCTATAACTGTGCTGTCAGCAAGGTTTTGCATATACACTAATTATGATTCATCACCCCATTGTCATATAAGCACATATTTTTATCTTGGTTTCCTGAAGCCCACCTTTATAAAGCATGTTTATAATTTCAAAAATCATCTTCTAAGAGTATGATGTTTATCAATTTGAAAAGATGCATTAGTTAATCAAAAGTTAAAAATAAAATATATTAATATTACCATTTTCCTTCTTTCCTGTTCACAGTTTTATTTTTGAATTAGAGGCCTGGCACAGGGATCCGTACACTGGAGGGTCCCTCGGCCTGGCCTGTGGGGATGGGGCCAAAACCAGCTCTCTGACATCCCCTAAGGGGCTCTGGATTGTGAGATGGTACAGGCCAGGCAGAGGGACCTCACCGATGCATGATCAGGACCAGGGAGGAACCACAGGAGGGCTCCAGGGCATGTCTTGCCTGTCTCACCCAGTCCTGATTGGCCAGACCCTAGCAGCAAGCTAACCTACAGGTCAGAGCATCTGCATTCCTGGTGGTCAGTGCACGTTATAGTGATCGGTCCAATGGTTGAACTAACATTGGACATTTAGCATATTAGGCTTTTAGTATATAGGACAAGAGGCCCGTTGCATGATATTTGTGCAAGAATAGGCCACTGGCTTCACTGCCAGCCACTGGGAGCCAGCAAGTCTCTGCTCCCCAGCCACCCGGAAGTTGGCAAGTCCCCACTCCTTGGCCGTCTGGGAGCCAGAGCCAGCAAGTCCTCGCTTCTGTCTGGAGCACCACTCCAGTAGCTCCCTCCGCCACCCTTTTCCCCTCATAGCAGGCTTCACACTGCTCTATGCCTGCATATGCAAAGTAACCTCTATCTTTGTTGGGTTAATTTGCATATTCACTCTGATAGGCTGTGGGCCTAGGGGAGTGATGGTTAATTTGCATGTTTCTCTTTTATTAGGTAAGACAGGTAATTCATTCACTTAGTACAAAATTCAGAAGCTAATAATAATTTTTAAAACTTCTATATATGTTATTGAGAGACACGATTATGCCCCAAGGAAGTCCTAAAAATAGTAAACTATTAATATCATGTCTAGTTTCTCTTCCATGTCCTGTTACAAGATTTTAGCCCTCTCATTTTAACTCTATTTATGCATCTTCATTATTATGAGGCATTGCTTTACAACATACAGAATTTCACTATGACATGCTTTATAAACTGTGTAGCACTTACATTTATACTTATTGTCTTATGCCATCTCTATATTCTAATGTGTTACCCTCCCAGGCACCAAAATGACTATTAAAATAAGTTACTTCTGCAACTCATATAAGGAATGTGAATAAGGAATGCAATAAAAATAGTTTAGTAGGATTCATTAAAAAGGTGTGATAATATTAAGAAACATTCCCAGATATAAAATTCTTATAACAAAAAGTTTAGCCTTTAAAATTTTATAAGCAAACAAATCATATTCCGAAGAAACAAATTAAAAACAAATTTACAAAGCACTAAATCCAGCACGTAGTCCAAACCCACCCTGTGATAAATGAGGGGATTTAGGCCCAGGGAAATTAAGCACCTTGCTTAAGTTAATGTAGCTAATTAATTACAAATCTGAGATTAAAACCAAATCTCTGAACGCCCAATCCTGCTCTCATTTTTCTGTCAAACTTATTCCTTTAATGCACATTGCCTTTGAATGTCCTTCAAAGGTGGTGTATATTCAAGTTATGAATAGAGGTTCTTTCAGATCTTTGTGGAGAAAAGTAAGCAGAGGATTATGAAAGAATTAGGTAAATTCATAGATGATATACTTACAGTAACTTAAGGAAGGCAATGAAGGATCTTTGCAGAATATCTTCAGAATTTCCCCCGAGATATGGCTGCTCCATGTTGTTGAAAATGAACTCTTGAGTGATACCCACACCTTAGCGTTCACCTCAGGGTTGACTGTCATTTAAAGCTCCAGATTCTACCTTCTGCATCACTACCTTGTCTTGGTCATCTTTGTGATTCCCTCTCAAGCCTCATTCCCTCTCTATTTCTGTCATTATTGCCCTTCTTAAGGCTCTCTGCTACACACATGAACTTCTCTTTCACTGTTATCCACTAATTTTTACTATATTTTTCTCTGTAGATGCTTTCCAGATCTCTATCTTCATTCTGGGGCATATTTCCAACTGCCCATGGAAAAATCTCCATCTGAATGTCCTGCTTATACCTCAAATTCAAGGGGAAAGCCAGTGCCAGAGGGTTTGAGTAGAACAATAGGTACTCAGTCCTGGGGCACAAACAGTTTGACGGAAAACAAGCCACCTGCACAGGGGTTATGATAATAGTTGTGTAAGGGTTAAAACAGAAATGAAAGCACAATCCTGGGATGGCTCCAACAGCTCTCCGATCCTCTCCTCAAACTTGTCCTCAGGTTTAGTATCTATCTCTCAAACCCGCCCCATTAAGTTATGTCCAAGGGAGAAAATGAGGAACTAGCCAAATGATTTAAACATTATATAAAGTTATAAATAGGATAAGCAAAGGGGAAGAGTATTAGAGTGCTCATAACTAGGAAAAAAGCTCATCTTGAATGCCAATTAAATTTAAAGTGAGCCTGAAGGGAATGTAGGACAAAGGGAAACAGGGGAGAGAAGAAAGCTCTAGACACAAAATAAAGAGCCTGTGCAAGGCCCTCAGGCAGGAAGACATCAGGAAAAGGTCCTGAGAAGTTCCCCAGGGGCCGGAGGCTGGGGGTGGCCCAGCCCAATAAACAGGGGGCTCCAGTTAGAACCCAAAGGAAGTAAAATCGAACCTTGTGCCCAGTGGGGAATTCCTATCAGACCACAGAATCAGAGACTGAGGCTTGACAAAACTTCTGTTCCATCTCAATGTGTTTTCAGGAGTTTTTATTTCTTTCCAATGCCGTTATCTTCAGGAGATGTGACAGAGCTAAAAGCTTCTCATTCTCTCCCTAAAAATAGGGTTTTATGAGCTGACGTCTGAGAGAAAGTGAGATTAGTCCACTTGATTCATGCTTGAGAAGTCAGAGGGGCTATGGAATTGTGTTTAATCATGAGCAGTTTCTTGATTAATTGCCTTGATATTAAGATTACACACACACACACACACACCCTCAACAACCACTACACAAAACTGAGGGAGAGTTCGTCCTCTCTCTCAGATCCACCAGGAAACCTAAGAATAGAGCGGAAGACAAATCAATACACTTTCCCAACTTCCAATTAATTAAATGTGACAGAAAAAGTCACGGCAATGATGCCACAGTTATTTACTTTTTAATTTGTTTCTCCTGCACTCACAAAATCAATGGGAAAGTCTCTCACTGGCCGCACTGCTGTGATCACAGCAAAAAGCCGCTGCTATTTTTGAGTTCCTGCTTCCTATCATTCAGACACAATTGGGGATTTTTTTTTCTCCACAATGAACTGTTGGTGCTGCCCTGTTACTTAGCCAACACTGCACGATTTTAATTGAGTGTGGCTGTATCTAGGAGGGAAAGGGCACCAACTTTGTAAAGCAAATATCAGAGGAGTTGGCTCAAGCCTCGCTGTTTGTTTTTCTGGCTGAATTAAGATTTCTACAGATATTGGAAATGGAATCTTATGGAATCAAAGTCTCCATTAAAATGCTCTATTTGTCATGCCGAATCAATAGAATGCAGTCAGTTAGTACTGGTTTCTCAACGCAATGAGTCAATGGAATATTTTAAAGTTATATTTTTAATTCCTTGCTCAGTTGTATTGTGGGTTTGTCTAACGATTGCATAACCACCCAATGAATCTACTATTCTGGGTCCAGAACTCCTGGGATGCTCTCCAACACCGTTTTCTTCCCCATCAAGATAGTTTA
The DNA here is from genome assembly GCA_004026805.1 of Lasiurus borealis. Classification (NCBI taxonomy): domain Eukaryota; kingdom Metazoa; phylum Chordata; class Mammalia; order Chiroptera; family Vespertilionidae; genus Lasiurus; species Lasiurus borealis. The sequence goes on along the minus strand of PVJN01016765.1, from coordinate 24,605 downwards.
TTACTAATAGGTTATATAACCTAACAGCTTGAGTAATAATGGAAACAAATTTCTTCTCCATGGGATTTAACATCTAGCAGTATTTAAGTTTTAAAATACTAATTTTTCTCTGAAGACCGTAAAGCGATGCTAGGCATAACTCCAATACAGTAAACAGTAAAACAGTGACAAACAAACATATAGGCGTCCCAGGAAAATGTATACACACACTTTGAATAATTATAAGGCAATGCTTATTTCATGCTCATAATTTAGCTATCAGCTGTTAAAGCATGAATACATTTTTGGGACACCCTGTGAAATGTGCAGTTCCAGAGCCTGCTATTTAAAAGCCTTTCTTACTCTTATTCTTCTTTGCCAACAGAAACCTTTTGTGGGGGGGGGCTTGACAATGAGCCTAAAAGTACACACCTTGTTAGACTCTTGCATTTGGGGGAAACTGTGTGACCCAATTCTAGTCAGTTAAAAAGAGGCTGAAATTCTTGGGGTGATTTCTAGGAAAGCTATTGTTTCCCTGAGGGAGTGGAGAGAGAGAGAGAGAGAGAGAGAGAGAGAGAGAGAATAGGAAAAGGGGAAAAGGGAGGAAGGGAGAAAAAAAGGAAAGACTTTCCCTTCATGCATGGAGCTCAGAAGTGATGCTGGCTTGGCTATGAGGCAGGCAAGCTGCAATGGCAAGGTGAAAACCTCCTATTACGGAGGTAGAGCAGAAAACAAGACCATCTGCATTCTTGACGATTCCTTTTGAGCAGCTGTGCATCCATTCTGGACTACTTACTCTGAGATTTCTTATAATCTGAGAAACAAGAAACCCCTCTGTGTTCAAAAAACTGTGCTCAGAATTGTGGCAGGGAGTGCTCAGGAGGGAGACATGTGGCTGCGAGAGATCCTAACTGATCAAAAACCCCTCCATGCGTTCAGTGCAGCTGTGCTATGCACATCGAGGGAGCATCAGTTACCAGAGTCCTGCACAACCATGAGACCTGGAGCGTTGCAATGTTAAGAGGATTCCAGGGAATCAAAAATGAGTGAAATGCCCAGCAGGTGTGACTCAGTGGTTGAGTGTTGACCCGTGAACCAAGAAGTCACTGTTCAATTCCCAGTCAGGGCACATGTCCATGTTGCAGGCTCAATCCACTGTAGGGGGCGTGCAGGAGGCAGTTGGTCAGTGATTCCAATCTTTGATGCTTCAATCTCTCCACCCTTCTCTTTCCTTTCTCTAAAATCAATAAAAACATTTTTAAAAGTTTTTTTTTTAAATGAGCAAACTATGGATTCTGCCTTTTAGGAGCTTACAACCTAATGAGGAATTTGTAAACAAATAGTTACAATGTATTTTATATCTGTGAAGTTCAGGCTTTCACAATGTGTGTTCTCTGGGCTAACACTCAAATTAAAACATGGTCTGCCATCATAAATTTGGGAAGCATACTTATTACAACCTCACAATGCACTCTGGCAATTCAAGCACCTGAGGCAGTGGTTCTCAACCTTTCTAATGCTGCGACCCTTTAATACCGTTCCTCATGTTGTGGCGAGTCCCAACCATAAAATCATTTTCGTTGCTACTTCATAACTGTAATTTTGCTACTGTTATGAATCGTAATGTAAATATCTGGTTTTTTTTTTCCCTGATGGTCTTAGGCAACTCTGCTAGCAGTTCTCAACCTGTGGATCGTGACCCACAGATTGAGAACCGCTGCTGTAGAGCCTACGACCATCGGAACTATATTAAAGGGTTGTGACATTAGAAAGGTTAAGAACCACTGCTTTGAGGAGTTCTGTAACAACAACAAAAATGGCTATTTAACTTTTAAAAAAGTATTTTTTTAAAATGTTATTAATTTACTACTTTATTTTATATCCTAGCACTTCTGTACAGTCCACAATCCATAGTGCTGTTGATTGCATTTAAATACCAGTTAAAATCTGATCCCTTATCCTCTGTCCCTAAGTTGGACATAGCAACTGGTATAAGATGTTATTGGGAAAAGGTACTTTTGTGATAATTTAAAATTCTCAATGAATTTTTAAAAACATGACTAACTTAACAGTTACCTGTTCAATGTTTAGAAACATTGGGCATTGGGGTAACAGGAGCCAGGGTACCGCTGTATTATTCAATAGAGATAACTTAGGATTTATTCTGTGGAAGCTGTCTTATCCAGCTTTCTCTCTTTTCCTTAAGAGACAACTTGACATCAGAAATCATAAAAGGTGAGTTTTTAAAACCAGGAAATATAAATATAAAATCATTTATACTTGTATCTAATTTTCTTTAACCTACTATTTCATAAAACTATGCTAATAAGAGGGTAATATGCTAATTAATGTAGACTTAAAAAAAAAGGTATTATTATCAACAGGATCAATGGATTCATGGGAGCCACCTGGTGACCTTCTGTACCTGGCCCATCGTCCTTGCCCTGCTCCTGTGTGTCTAATGCCCAGCACTGACTCAGTGTTGACTTTCAGAAGTGATGCCCTGCCGAGGGTTGCGTCATCGTTACAGAGTAGAACTTCGGTCTCCTCTTCATCGAGCCAGGCCGCTCTCAGTACACCCGGGGAGCGCAGCAGTGGTGTCCTGTCGCTGGTGTTCCGTCTCTGTTATCTCTGGTTAACTTGGTAATTTTTAGGTTGAAAAGAATTGTTGTGGGAGGGGTCTCAGAAGACTGATAGGATAAATTGTTTGGGGATCATTAGAGGGAATAGGAAGCTATGAGCGGTTTGTAAGTTTATTCACAAGTATCATCAAAGTAAACGTGGTCATGCTCCTCACAAAGGCCATGCGTCACGTATTGTAATTGGCTAAACTCTGTTTATCATTGTTCTTTTTTCTCTCCAAAAGGAGATAAAATGGATGTTTCTGTTGACTCATTAAATGATAACATAGAGGACATGTCAGAATATCAATAACCAGAAGGCAAAGTAGCTATTGGTGTTCTATTGGCAAAATATGTACTAAAACAGAAGAGAATGAATTATCTTACATTAAATATCTCCAAAGTCACGCAGCTGTCATAACTTGAGCATTCAAGTCACTGGTATCTGCGTGATGAAGATGCAAAAGAATCCTCCTCAGTAAATGTGCCAGAGGGGTCACCATCTGATTTCTATGGAAACCATGTAGCCTCTGGAAAGACCCTTTCCTTGGCATTCAGAAGACTTGACTTTTCCCCTCCCATAAAGTAAGCAGCCATGAATTTTTCGTGCAAGGACTAGTGCTGCCCTATTAAAATTTTATGAAGTGACCTGGAGTCGTCTTCTTTCAGAGACCAGTCATGCAGCTACTCTACATTAAAATTCCCAACACGGAGGCTCATCCTCTACGTAAAGACCAGACTGGATTTCAGAAAGAGTCAGAGAGAAGGAGATCTGGAGTCAATGAACAGTCAATCTACGGCCCAACTCTTCTACTTACCGTTTCATAGGTCCATGACTTTCCTCCTCACTTTTCCCTCCCAAAGTAAAAAGCAATTGACACAGAAATAAATACTGAAGTAATGATCACATGTGTTTGTGTAAATAAATACACAAAAGCATATATTTCTGCCTATTAAAAAATGTTTGGGGGCTACTTTTAAAAATATGGTTTGTAATAAAAAACAGACATTCTGTTATTACAGGTCTTATATCAAATTCTATAATATATTGCATGTTTTATTAAGTATATTACATTTTTAATAGCATACATTTTAACATCACAACTAATGTTTTTTCATGGTAGGAATTTATTTTTATAAAACCAACCCAGACTGGATTTCTTTCATCTATTCAAGACTCAAAGAATTATTGCCCCAGACTTTGCCAGCAGTAGTTCCAAATAAACTACCTAATCAGCAAGAGGAGATTTGCTTCATGGACTCCAAGGTAATTCTGGCCAACAAGCCTCACATTTAATGAGCACAAAAAAAAGTGAGGAAAATATAGTGGCATAAATAGTAGTTGAGTTATAATGATATCTACCTTGAACCCTTTCAATTATATTCATTAATTATAAAATCACCCACATTTTCAAAGCTTTCCTGCTAACATATCCTGATCTTTAAATTCTTTTGATGCTCCATGGTAGTTCTCACTGGGTTGATTTGTCCAGCTAAAACTGGAATGGGTCCATGTGGTTTGAAAATGATTGAACAGTAAGAGACAATTTGAGGGCTATAGTTTACTCAGAGATGGCAAGTGTATAGGGACATTGAGAGAAACCATAAAGAAGCACAACAGGATCTAGAAGAAACTAGACACATATGCATATCCACATGCACACACATATGTCCATGCACTTAAGAAGAGATGTAAACATCACACCAAATTATTTGTTCCAAACACCTAACTTCAATTGTAAAATGTTCGTGTTGAAAAAGGCATCAAAGAGCATCTAATTCATTTTTCTTATTCTATAGTCATTTTAGTAATTTCTGGCTGACTTGTTCAACTACTATAAATTGGGTAGTTGCCTAACAATCCACGTTTCTCACAGTCATGGCGGCTGGAAGTCCAAGATAAAGGTGCTGGCAGATTCAGTTCTGGTGAAAGTGTGTTCATCTGATTTGCAGTCTACATCCTCACTGTGACCTCACCTGGCAGGCTCTCGGGTCTCTACCTGTCCTTATAAGGGCACCAGCATACCTGGATTAGGGCCTCACCCTTCTGAAATCATTTAATCTCCACAAAGCACTCTCTCCAGTTATAGTGACAAGAGGGGCTAGGACTTCAACGTATGAACTTATGGGGACACAAATATTTGCTCCATAACAACAGGCATGAAACCAAAGGCAGGAAAGGTAAATTTGCTTATTCAAGATCATAGAGTGTGCAGAGTCCGTTGGAGATGGGCAAGCCAGAACCTGAAGAGACCATGGTCAGGACAGAATCCTGGACGTGGGTGAGCTTGCAGAGGAGGAACCTGGCCTGGGAAGATTATGCTCCAGGAGAAAACCTTCCCCCCTTTCTCTTCTTTCTGTGCTCTAGTCCTCATCAGCCTGTACAACGCCAGCACCTAGGGGCACCTCGCAGTGCTCACACTAACTGTCAAAGGGTTCACGTTTGCTTCTTTGTATTGGAAACCAGCAAATCAACAAACGGAAATTCCCTGCAATTCTTTACTCATCGGTGTACCTCCCACAGCTGTGAAGACATGCTTATTTTACTTATTTGATTGCATGATGAGAATGCAGTGTGGTTTTTTTTTTTTTTTCATTATTTACTTTTTTCTCTTGTTCCTTAAAATGCTGCATTTTTCAAGAGGAAATGTAATTGAAAATATATAAATAAAGTTTTAATTTAAGTGCTACCATTAAGGATTTTTCTATCCTCTACCCAGTGCCATTTTCTGAGTTGTTGTTTTAACTCTGTATCAATATAATAAGATAAAGGCAGAGGGCTGGCATGTTTGGGGGCTCTTTGGCCCAAAAGGTGTCTTGTCTCACTGCTTTTCCTCCTGAGGCCTGGGCTTTGCAGAGAACAAAGCAGATCTGGAGTTTCTCTTCCTTCCCCAGAGTCATTATTATCCGAAGAGCAAAGAAAATAAAGCAGAATCTTGCTTCTCCACAGCACTTCTCAATCTTTCATGTTTGTTTCCTCTTGTGGCAGTGGTGGCTTCGTTCCAGGCTGTGGGGAAAACAGGCTCTTACCTGGAGTGCTTAAGAGTAACTTATGGATACCAATACAGATGAGTGCATAGGAACCAAAAATAAACAAGTAAATAAATAAATAAATCCTATATAATGAAAGGCTAATATGCAAATCAACTGAATGACAGAATGACCAGTCACTATGACATGCACTAACCACCAGAGGGCAGATGCTCCATGCAGGAGCTGCCCCCTGGTGGTCAATGGGCTTCCATGAGGAGGAAGAAGGGGGTGGTTACTGCTTAGCCAGAAGCCAGGCTCATGGATGACAAGAACAGTGGCAGTGGCAGGAGTGGGTCTAAGCCATCAGTTGCACATCCCCCCAAGGGCTCCTGGACTGCGAGAGGGTACAGGCTGGCCTGAGGGACCCTCCCCTGCCCTGAGTGCATGAATTTCGTGCACTGGGCTTCTAGTCAATAAACAAACAAACTAACTAACTAAAGGAAGAAGCCCTTTAGTTGTGCTCCCAACAATAAAGTTATTATTCCCTTCAGGGCCACCGTAGGAAACATCTCTCAGGGGCTTGTCTTTGAAATCCCACCCCTTCTACTGCTACTTCTCCCGTCCAGCCCCAGGTTACTCATCCACAAAGCAGCAGCCTGCCTCTGGTCAGCCACTCCAGAAGATTAGAATCAGAAGCATAGAAGGTGTGTTATTTCATGAACTCACATCAGACATAATTGCTCCCTGAAGATGATCAAATGTGAAACTGGTTTAGCTTCAGGCTGGCCATCCAAAGTCAATATAAACATGCCTGTCTGGTGACTTGTTTCCGGGCAGTCGCCGGGGGAAAGAATGAACCCAGCTATTTTATTTTTTTTTCTCAGATGTCAGACAATTACCCTTTTCACATTTTTAAAAAATTTGAATACATTTTAAGTGGAAATCTTTCTAGAGTGCATAACGAGGTTTCATGACTCTACCGAGAGGGCAAACAAAGCATAATTTAATTTGTTGCTGATGTCAGGATATCTATCAAAGTGGCCCCTGGTCTTTCAGACGAAGACTTTAAAAAAAATTTTTTTTTTTTTTGTCAAAGAGCAATGTGGCTTCTCCTCAGGGAACTGTGGCAAGCCAGGCAGTTCCTAGGTGGAAAGGGCTCCTCTAAATCTGGGCCAATAGTCATCAGACACTTGGCACCAAAGTCTTCAACTCAGGTCCTGACGTGACCGTTCTCAGAAGTTCTGGAAGGAGTTCTATTTAACTGTTGCTGTGGAGTGAAGACTTGGCAAGCACCACAGCTCCACCCAGAATTACAGATGGGGCTGCCTTGTGGTTCTGTAAGAAGTTTGCTTCTTTCCTTGGCTTGCGCTGCACGGTGTGTCATTTTCTGCCCACAGCTCGATGAAAGAGAACCTCTCTGAGCTCCTCTCTGAGCAGGTGCGTGCCATATAAAAGCAAGTCTTCTTGGTGCCAAGTATAACTGGATAAAAAGACAGAGAATAAGATGATCTCTTTTTTTTCTAAGTATATTTTGAGTAAGACAATCCAAAGACTGCATTCTACCTTCAGGCCTATAGCTATTTCAAGGAAATGTAATCATCACTATCCTTGAATAAAGTAGATATGTAGAGGTTATAAATATATTTCAAAATACTAAAGACTAATTCAAACTCAGTCATAGTAATGACTGTCCTATGATTTGTGCAAAGGGTTAACATTTGAAGAATACAGATGCCATAAACAATGAAAAACTAAGACAATTACCAATTAAAACCCCTTCACATACCCCTTCATACAAGTGACTAGAAATATGTTTTGCTGACAGATGCTGATAATGATATTTGAGGAAACGTTATGAACAAGAGATTTGCAAAGGTGTCTGCATTATATACTAGCTTCAATTTTCTTTTTAAAACACTAGGAGTATTTTAGAATACTTTGATCCTCTTCAAAATCCTGTTATGGCTCCCTTTCCCTAATGAAGACTGTATGTATTATTTTAGTATTTTTAAATTTATCCACTCTTCAGCCCCAATTTGTCTTTTGAATTTAGTTTCTAATCCTCAGTATACAAAAATCAATACACTCATGTTATTAGACAGCTCATCATTCCTTGAGAAAGCCTTGCACTGTCCTTGGGCCATTTCTAATGTTCCTTCTCCATGAAACCTCTGTGAGCCCTCCAGACAAAAGAGATAGGTCCTTAATCTGAACTTGTGCAATCCTTTGTGCTTCCCATGTGATACTCGTCATGTATTGTATTATTATCTGTATATATCTTATCTTTCTTACTAGACTCGCATGTAAGTTGAGGGCAGACTACATCATCTGCCCATATGGGCTCACCTACAATACCAAACACAGTGATTTGCTTACTAGTATAAAAAATATAAGATAATCAAATGATATTACATATATATGATTCAGGTCTCTTTTAGGAGCAAAATACAGGAACCCAGTTCAAACTAGCTTAGCTAATAAAAAGAAATTTTTGGACTCATATATAATTGGTCTAATCAGGGATGCAGCTTACCGCAAGTGTCAAAGGATTGAGGAACTCAAAGAATGTTATTAGAGTTCTCTCTCTTCATCATCTCTCTGCTCTTTCTACATTTTTTTTTTGCCTTCGTTTATCGCATGGAGAAGATATTTCTCACATGGTGGTCAAGAAAGGCACCAGCAGCCTCAGGTCACTTGTTCAGGGGAGACAACCATTGGTTCTGCTTGGATTTCATAAAATCACACCAGGTATAGAATGAAAACATTGTTTACTAATGAAACTCAAAAGCAAACTACTGCAGAAGAGTGCTTTATGGTAAACACAACTACAGAATTACACAAATTATAAGTTAACTTAAGAATTTTATAGATTAATATAAGGGTTAGCTTGATCATTTTCAAATTTTAGTGAAAAATATCAAATCAAAAAGCACATATTATATAACTGTGTATTGCTCAAGTAATACAAATGACATAAATAAAGCCAAAGTATTAGTCACTGAGGAATCATAGTCTAGTTGGTGGTTGATAAAATTTGATTCATGGCAAATGAATGAATATAAGACATGATATTAACCAAAAGTTAAATATTGCTGCATAGTTTATAACATTAGTAATAACTCAGGAAAGAAAGGATGATTGTGAAATAAAAGGATCATGAAAGATTTTTTGGAGGTGGTGAAACTGTTTTGTTTAATGACTGATAAATAGGTTTTGAATTACTGGAAGACAATGCAAATGGAATAAAGGTGAAAGAAAAAAGGACAACGTGGTACAGAGGTCAACAGTCTATTTATAGAAACATAATTGTAGACAGTAGCTCACAATCAGCAATCAGAGTGATCTGACTCACACAGACCTATGGCACTGGCTGCTTAAAATAAATAAGAAACCTACTCAAATCTTACACACTTGGTACCAGCAGAAAATTTGTGGGTCAAGTGGACAAAATGCTAACCTGAATCATAAAAACAGAGTCATGGCCTTTCAAACAATACCCAAACTTTAATCAGTTTTCGGATACAAAACTCCTTAAATAGAGAGGAAGCTGGGACCCCTTGAGCATAGAACCCTGAATACTGCCAAGAGTCATATTGTTAACATTTGTCCAAGCCTTTGCCAAAACAGCATTTTCCCAGGGTTAGGAGACCCAAACTGTCACTTTGGTCCACAGACAGGGAGGGTGCTTCTGCAAGTCAGGGAGTCTGGAAAATTTAGCTCAGGTTCTTTTCACAGTGAGCCAGAGGTTCCTTGAATACATCTGTGGTTACTAGTATTTTTCCAGTTCTTAGAATGCATAATTGAAGTTGATACAATCAACAGTGAGCAGAATATACACATTGGCTCCTTAACCTGTGGAATGACCACTATAATGGTGGGAAATGTCAGGTGGAAGCCGCAATAACTGTCTCAAATAGGAAAGTAGCAAACCAAAAGCAATACCATATTACTAGAGGGATTGCAGAGTTAGTGCTGCATCAAGGACTTGAAAGATGCAGTATTGGTGAATCCACATCCCCATCCAATTCACCTATTTGTTCAGAATTCAGATAGATCTTGGAGAATAGAAGTGTTGTTGTTGTTTTTTTTAACATTTTTTTTATTGTTTAAAGAATTACACATAGTATATATATATCTCCTTTTTCCCTCCATTAATCTTCCCCCAGCTTCCCCTTCCCCTGTCTCATGCCCTCATCCCACCCTGTCCCCCAGTGTTTTGTGTCCACTGGTTGTGCTTATATACATGCATACAAGTCTTTCTGTTGGTCTCTTTCCCCTTCTCCCCAGTACTCCCCAGCCTCCCTCTGTAATTTGACCGTCTGTTTGATGCTTTACCGCTTCTGTATCTATCTTTTTGTTCATCAGGTTATGATGATCTTTATTTTCCATAAATGGGTGAGATCATGTGGTAATTTTCTTTCATTGCCTGGCTTATTTCACTTAGCATAATGCTCTCCATCTCCATCCATGCTGCTGCAAATGGTAAGAGTTCCTTCCTTATTACATCAGCATAGTATTCCATTGTGTAGATGTACCATAGTTTTCTAATCCACTCATCTGCTGATGAGCAGTTAGGCTGTTTCCAAATCTTAGCTATGGTGAATTGTGCTGCTATGAACATAGGGGTGCATATATCCTTTCTGATGGGTGTTTCTAGTTTCTTGGGATATATTCCTAGAAGTGGGATCACTGGATCAAATGGGAGTTCCATTTTTAGTTTTTTGAGAAAACTCCATACTGTTCTCCACAGTGGCTGCACCAGTCTGCATTGACACAAGCAATGCACGAGGGTTCCTTTTCCTCCGCATCCTCATCGGCACTTGTCCTTTGTTTACTTGTTGATGATTGCCATTCTGACAGGTGTAAGATGGTATCGAATTGTTGTTTTGATTTGCATCTCTCAGATAATTAGTGACTTTGAACATGTTTTCATATGTCTCTTGGCCTTCCTTCTGTCTTCTTTCAAAAAGTTTCTATTTAGGTCCATTGCCCACTTTTTTTATTGGATCATTTATCTTCCTTTTATTAGGTTGTATGTGTTCTCTGTATTTTGGAGATTAAACCTTTATCAATAACATTTGCAAATATGTTCTCCCATACAGTGGGCTTTCTTGTTGTTTTGTTAATGGTTTCTTATTTTGATATAGTCCCATATTGTTTATTTTGTTTTTCTATTTGCCCTAGGAGCAGTATTGGTGAAGAAATTGCTCTGGCATATGTCTGAGATTTCACTGCCTGTGGATTCCTCAAGTATTTTTATGGTTTCTTGTCTTATGTTTAAGTACTTTATCCATTTTGAGTTTATTTTTGCATATTGTGTCAGTTGGTGGTCTAGTTTCATTTTTTTGCATGTATCTGTCCAATTTTCCCAACACTATTTATTGAAGACACTGTCTTAACTCCATTGTATGTTTATGCCTCCTTTGTAACATATTAATTGAGCATAGTGGTTTGGTTTATATCTGGGTTTTCTATTCTATTCCACTGGTCTATATGTCTGTTCTTGTGATAGTACCAGGCTGTTTTGAGAACAGTGGCTTTGTAATACAGCTTGAAATCTGATATTGAGATCCCACTTACTTTGTTTTTCTTTCTGAGGATTGTTGTGGCTATTTGGAGTCTTTTTTTATTCCAGATGAATATTTGTAGAGTTCTTTCTAGGTCTGTGAAATATGCCATTGGTATTTTAATGGGAGTGTATTGAATCTATAGATTGCTTTGGGTAGTGTGGACATTTTAATGATGTTGATTCTACCAATCCATGAACATGGTAAGTTCTTCCATTTGTTTATGTTTTCCTCTTTCAGTGTCCTATAGTTTTCCACATATAGGTCTTTTACTTCCTTAGTTAAGTTTATTCCTAGGTATCTTTTTTGGTGTGATGGTAAATGGGATTGCTTTTTTAGTCTCTCTTTCTGTAAGTTCACTATTGGTGTATAGAAATGCCATAGATTTCTTGGTATTAATTTTGTATCCTGCTACATTGCCAAATTCATTTATCAAGTCTAATAATTTTTTGATAGAGTCTTTATAGAGTTTTTTTGTACAATATCATGTCATCTATGAATAAGGACAGTTTTACTTCTTCTTTTCCAATTTGGATGCCTTTTTTTTTCTTTTTCTTGTCTAATTAGCTATTGCTAATACTTCCAGTACTATGTCGAACAAGAGTGGTGAGAGTGGGCATCCCTGTCTTATTCCTATTCTTAGGGGAAATAGTTTCAGTTTTTGCCTGTTGAATATGATGTTGGCTGTGTGTTTGTCATATATGGCTTTTATGTTGAGGTATGATCCTTCTAGTCCCACCTTGCTGAGAGTTTTTACCAAAAATGGGTGTTGGATTTTGTCAAATGCTTTTTCTGCATCAATTGATATGACTATGTGATTTTTATCTCTTGATTTGTTTATGTGATGTATCATATTTATTGATTTGTGGATAGTGTACCATCCTTGCATCCCCTGTAATAAATCCTATTTGGTCATGGTGTATGATCTCTGATGTACTGCTGGATTCGATTTGCTAGAATGTTGTTGAGGACTTTGGCATCTATGTTCATGAGAGATATTGGCCTGTAATTCTCTTTCATTATGTTGTCTTTATCTGTTTTTGATATTAGGGTGATGCTGGCTTCATATAAGGAGCTTGGAAATGTTTCTTCCTCTTGAATTTTTTGGAATAGTCTAAAGAGTATAGGTTTTAGTTCTTCCTTGGATGTTTGGTAAAATTCCTCTGGCCCTGGGCTTTTGTTTGCTGGAAGCTTTTTGATGACTGCTTCAATTTTTTCCATAGTTATTGGCCTATTGAGATGTTTAGATTCTTCCTAATTGAGTTTTGGAAAGTTGTATTTTTCTAGGAATGTGTGCATTTCCTCCAAGTTGTCCAGTTTGTTGGAACAGAGTTGTTCATAGTATTTTTTAACAATCCTTTGTATTTTGGTGGGATCTTTCTTTATTTCTTCTCTTTCATTTCTGATTTCGTTTAGTTGGGTCCTCTCTCTTTGCTTCTTGTGAGGCTGGCTAGAGGTTCATCAATCTTGTTTATCCTGTCAAAGAACCAGCTCTTGGTTTTGTCGATCTTTTGTATTTTATTCTTTTTTGTCTCTAATGCTGTTGTGTTTTTAGCTTAACTAGGTGATGATACTAGTTGTGACTTTTGTACCAGATGTGGTTTAATTGCTTGAGCAAATTAACACACTCCCTGCTATCTGGTATGCAGCTATTGACCTGACAAATGGGTTTCTTGATACTCACTAGTGAAGACCACTGGATCCAGTTTGCTCTGCTGGAAAGGCCAGCAATATACCTCCACCATCCTACGTCAGGGATGTATCAACTCTCCAACCCTATGTCCTGATTTAATTTGTAGGGAACTTGACATTTTCCCCTTCCACAATATATCATACTGGTCCCTTACACTGATGAGATTATGCTGATTGAACCTAGGAACCAAAGGTAGCAAGTACTCCAGACTTATTGGTAAGACATTTGTGTATCAGGGGATTGAAAAAAACATCTGAGAAAAAGTCAGAAGCCTTCGATCTCAGTGAAATGTCTAGAGATCCAGTGGTATGGGGCATGAAAACGTAAACTTTCTAAGATGAAGACTAAGTTGCTGTTCCTGGCCTATCCTACAAAACAAAAGAGGCACAGTGTCTACTGGGTCACTGGGTTTTGAGGCCACATATTCCTCATTTGGGTATGTTATTCTGGCTTATTATCTGAGCAACCCCCAAAGCTTATAGTTTTAAGTGGAGCCCAGAACCAGAGAAGGCTCTGCCACAGGTCCAGACCACTGCACAAACTGATCTACCATTGGGACCCCACGACCCAGTAAACCCAATGTTGCTTGAAGTGTTAACAGCAAAGAGGAATGCTGTTTGGAGAGCTTTCAGAGCATCCCTGTAGGTGAATTCTGGTGTAGAACCTTAGGATTTTGGAGTAAAGCTCTGCCATCCTCTGCAAATAACTACACTCCTGTTAAGAAAAGCTCTTTGCCTTCTACTGGGCCTTAGTAAAAAATAAATGGTTAACCACTGACCACCATGTTGCCATGCAACCTGAGTTGCTTATTCTGAACGGGATGTTATCTCACCTATCAAGCCATAAAGTTGCCGTGCACAACAGCAGTGCCTCATCAAATAGACGCAGTAATGTATGTATTATGGTTTAAATGTATTGACTCATTTATATCTCAGAAGATGGCTCATCTTAGTAAATGGTTCAGGTGTAATGTTTTTAAAAGTGATTCTATTGTTAGGTGTAGCCTAATGTTCTGAAAATATCAATTATGTAATGCTGCTTGATAGTGTTGCTCATGTCTTTTATATCCTTACAGATTTTCTGGCTACTTGTTTTATCAGATTCTGAGAGGAGAATGTTGAAGGCTCCAACTGTAATTGTGGATTTGTCTACCTCTTGTTCAATTTGTTTTTGCTTCACACATTTAGAAGAGCTGCTATTAGGTGCATAAACACTTAGGATTATTATGTTTTTGATAAATTGACCCTTTTATCATTATGAAATGTCCTTCTCTATTCCTGACAGTGTTGTTTTTCTAAAACCTACTTTGATGTTAATACTAGAGGCCTGCTGCATGAAATTCGTGCATGGGGGGTGTTCTTCAGCCCAGCCTGCTCCCTCTCCAATCTGGGACTCCTTGAGGGATGTCCGACTGCCTGTTTAGGCCCGATCCTGCTTGTATCGGGCCTAAACGGGCAGTCGGACATCCCTCTCACAATCCATGACTGCTGGCTCCCAACTGCTCATCTGCCTGCCTTCCTCATTGCCCCTGTTTCTGCCTGCTGGCCTGATTACCCCTAACCACTCCCCTGCCAGCCTGATTGATGCCTAACTGCTCCCCTGCCAACCTGTTTGCCCCTAACTGCCCTCCCCTGCAGGCCCGGTCACTCCCAACTTCTTTCCTCTGCCAGCCTGGTCACCACTAACTGCTCTCCCCTGCAGGCTTGATCACCCCCAACTGCCCTCCCTTGCAGGCCTGGTACCACCCATTTGCCCTCCCCTGCTGGCCTGATTGCCCACAACTGCCCTCCTTTGCAGGCCTGGTGCCTGCCAACTGCCCTCCCCTGCTGGCCATCTTGTGGTGGTTATCTTATGTCCACATGCGGACAGTCATCTTGTGTGTTGGAGTGATGGTCAATCTGCATATTATTCTTATATTAGATAGGATAGAGGCCTGCTGCATAAGTAGGGTCCAGGTGGTTTGCCCTGAAGGGTGACCTGGATCAGGGTGGGTGTTCCCTTGGGGTATGCGGTGGCCTGGGCAATGGGCCTGTGGTGGTTTGCAGGCTGACCATGACCCCAGTCAACCCAAGTGTAGGCCCTGGTATCTGGGATTTATTTATCTTCTATAATTGAAACTTTGTAGCCTGGAGTGGAGCCAAGGCTTCTGCTGGCACAGCCATTGAAACTTTGTTGCTTTGAGTGGAGGCCTGGGTCCACCACGTTGTGCAGAAAGCTTGGCTTCCTCCATTGCCAGGTGCAACCCAAGCCTCCCTCCTGCTCTCTCTGTGGCCATAGCCATCTTGGTTGGGTTAATTTGCATACTCTCTCTGATTGGCCGGTGGGCGTGGCTTGTGGGCATGGTTTGCTGGTATAGTGGAAGTATGGTCAATTTGCATATTATTCTTTTATTAGGTAAAAGATTACTCTTTTGATTATGCTTCCATGATGTATTTTTTTATTGTGTGTGAATATGTATGTGTATGTGTTTTGAATATTTTAACCTTTTTATTTGGAGGTAATTTTAGATATATAGAAAAGTTGCAAAAATAGTCCTTCATTCTGCTTCCCATAATGCAAACTCTCCAGCCTGGCAGTGTTTTTCCCTCCATTATGGAGATACCTGCTCCACCTGGAGTACCCCTTGCGCTGCAGCCTTCTCTCCCGCAATAGCTAGAGCAATCGTTAGCTTTATCTCTTTGGTTTCCTCTCTTTCTAGGATTACTTTTGCCTGATGTATTAAGTCTGAACCATTGTTTCATATGTTCAGTAGAGGTTTTTAGATATTGCAGGCTATCCTGTAAATCTGGTCCTCTTATATATTATTTTGAACCTTGTTTTTGTATTTTTTTCCTCACTTAGCATTCATCATATCATGAAGTACTCTTTGAGGACACCAGTTTGGCAGATATGTCGGTGGTCCGCCCATATTTGCTTGGATCTCTTTACCATTTCCTTCCCACAGGCTTGCACAGGTCCTGCACTCCCACAGCAGGTTCCTGGACCTGCTGAGGCCACAAAGGGCAGGGGAATTCCTGGGAATTTACTTGCCTCACCTTATCCCTTAACTAATGACTTCATAAAGCAGAAATAGAATGATGCCAGCTCCCTCACTCCTGATGGGAACTCTGAGGTATGCCCTACAAATTCTTAGAGAGACTGCGCAGAAGTTACTATGTATGGGACTGCTTGTTTGCCCTTCTTTTGCTACGATTCTGATTTTCCACAAGAATTCTTCCTAAATTTCTCTTTAACACAAATTCTTTTTTTTAGGATCCCTTTCTGAGGATCACAAGCTAGTAATGACCTTTAAAATATTCTACTCTCACCACTTATATCAGCTTATTTAATGTTTCCCAGTAGTTCAGCTTGTACATTTCTAGTTGTTTGTATATATATTTACAATAACAAGCTTTGTAATGATTATCTTTGGATGCAGAATGTTTTCATGAGTTCTAGATTACTTTCTATGTATACATTCCTAGCAGAGAAATTACTAAATCAAAAGGCATGAATATTTATAGTGCTCATTCTATAATGCCAATTTGCTTTTCAGAAATATGTATCAATTCCTAGTTCCCTTTGTAGTGAAATACAAAAAAAAATTTGTATCACATTAATCCAATTTTAATGAAAACTGTAAAAACCCTGCTATTTTTTTTAGTTATGAGATTATTGGTATTGTTTTCATTTATTTAATTACTGAGATTGAATGCTTTCTCACATATATGCTGATTGTTTATCTTTTGGGAGTTATGTTTATGAAATTTGCAACTTTTAAAAATTATGTTTTTCCGTCCTGGACGGTGTGGTTCAGTGGATGGAGCGTCAGCCTGTGGACTCAAGGGTCCTGAGCTACAATCCTGTCAAGGGCATGTACCTTGGTAGCAGGCACATCCCCAGTGGGGGTGTGTAGAAGGCAGCTGACTGATGTTTTTCTTTCATCAGTTTCTAACTCTTTCTACCTCTCCCTTCCTCTCTATAAAAAAAAATCAATGAAATATATTTAAAAAATAAAAAAATAATGTTTTTCTAACAATTTACATACAACTATAAAACTTAAAGTTATTAGCTGAAACCGGTTTGGCTCAGTGGATAAAGCATTGGCCTGTGGACTGAAAGGTCCCAGGTTCGATTCCGGTCAAGGACACATACCTTGGTTGTGGGCACATTCCTAGTAAGGGGCGTGCAGGAGGCAGCTGATAGATATTTCTCTCATCGATGTTTCTAGCTCTCTATCCCTCTCCCTTCCTCTCTATAAAAATATCAATAAAATATATTTAGAAACAAAACAAAACAAAAAAATAAAAAACTTAAAGTTATTAAATCTATGTAATTTATGTAATGTAATCTATACAAATATTCTCTGTGTATGTTTGCTTTTAAATTTTTAGTTTTTTAAAATGATTTTAAAGTAATTCAGTCTAATTATTTGTTTTCCTTTGTGATTTCTTCTAATGCTTCCTTACTTAGAAAGTTGTACTATATTTAAAATCAGATAAATTTTATCTTACATTTTCCTCTAGAATTTTTTCTTACTTTTCTCTCTTTAACATTTATCTTGTAAAATCCTTATTTGTTTTGATATGGCATAGATCAAAATCAGATTTCATCTGTATGCCAAGTTTATTCTCTGACTCAATAAAAATGTATTTGGTGTTTACTATGTACCAGGCACAGTACTAGAAAGGATTGGCAGAAGCAAATGCTGAGAGGATTCAGAAGTCACATCTGATGTCAGAATGCACTCCATTGCTTTCCAATGAGATGGTGGAAGAGGGAGGAAGAGATGTGAGGGAGGCGGAGGTGTTTGGAATGGCAGCCCTATGTTGAGGATATTGCCCTCCTTTTTCATAACATGATATCAACTCACTCCTTATAGGAAAACAGATCTTACGATAAGAGCTTTGTTCAACAAAGTTAAAAACAGCAAATGTATAAAAAGCACCATTATTAAAGAGGAAAAAAGATTTGCATGAGTTATTTAAAAATATCTTTTTTTCCTTTTGATCTAATTAATTAAAGTAATAAGCTATAATATTTTTCTATAATTATTTAACATGATTGTAATCATATTGTCTGTATGATTTTACATTCTACTTTTTCCATTTAACATTCTAAAACACTTGCATGCCATAAACCAGTAAACATCTTACTAATAATTACATATAAAAGGATTTAAATACACCAATTACTCTTTTCAAAGCACAGTTTTTATTCTTAAATAGATATTGCTTTTTGACTCATTATAACGAAATCACGCCCATTTTTCTAGTGTACACATTTAATCAAAGTGAATCATTACAAGCACATTACTACCTAAGGCCCTTAAACAAAGGTCTTGATCAATTAGCCTGGCATTCTTTTCAATTGTTTTTCTTTAGTAACTCTTAGGATCATTCACTCAATAATTTATTGATCCTCCAAAACAGAAAATAAACTATAATAGGGCATTGTCTTAAAATATAATGTTCCATACATTCTAATGTCTGAGGCAGACTGTCAGAGCTCAGCCAGAGCACTGTTGCTGTGTCTGCATTCTCTTCCGAACTCTGCTTGACTATGCCGACTGTCAGTGCTAATTTAGTGAAATTAGATAGTTCCTTCTTGAACCCTGTTTGCTACACTAACTGTTTGGTCTGAGTCCCTCTGCCAGGGTCTGGACCTTCCTGGACACAGGGTCTTAGACGAAGAAGCCATGAGAAGTTGTGGGTGTATACGAATGAATTTTTATTGCAGGAGCCAATGGCCATATAGCCATCAGACAAAACAGTTCTTCACAGCAAAGCCCTGTACAGGCAGCTGCCCACTGGCTAGTTAACAACTACATCTTTCCCACAGGCAGCAGTATCCCCTGTGCCTACAGCTATTACAGAGCAGCTGCACACTGCCTCTGTCCTCACAGCCTCCCATGGCAGCAGCACCTGAGCTCTCTGCTCTTGCCTCTGGCCTCTCCCCTCTCTCCAGCCTTTTCCTGCACACACAGTAGCTACATCCTCTGAGCCTGCCTTTTCTCCCCAGCTTCTCTAGCATACTCCAGCTGGTCAGTACCACCTATTATACATTTAGACAAAAATGCATTTTACATTTTGGCTACAGAAAGGCACACATGTGCACTATACCATGAGATTGTTACCCTTGCACGCGCATGGGGTATCATAGCTTTGAACATTCTGATTAAGATTCCCATGTTGAGAGTGGCCTTGGCTGTGCAGCGTACTATCAACAAGGCCTTTCACACTCTGAGTTACCTTGGCTATCTGGTGACTCTGACATGGTTCCCACACTGACCCTACTTTGTTCTTTAGAATCTCGGAGTACTTTATATTTGTAACTTATCCCTCTCTACTAGCTCCTTTCCAAAAAGTCTTAAGTCTATGCTAACCTAAAGACAGAAACTAAAACAAAATCCTAAAACCAAACTTTCTCTCAATCTAGAGTCTTCCTCAAGCTACACTCAATCTATTCTATTTCTCAGCCAAGTATATTAAAAGCAGTCCACCTTTCTCCTCCTCTTCCCTTATTTGCCTGTTATTTATTTATTCCCCAGTCTACTGCATTCTTCCACCTCAGTCCTAATCAGTTAATCCTTCAGTCTTGTTTTAGGCTTTAATTTTTACTTGCCATCTCTGTAGTTCTATCAATAATACTCACTTCTCTATTCAAAGCACTCTTCCCCTTACCTTTGATTTCCCTGTTACTTCTTTCACACACTTTTTGGTGATCACATACTTTCCTTTTACCTCTTTATTGGTTTGAATGTATAGTAGAAACCCTGAACTCTAGTTAACCAACTTTAGTGGAGTTAGTTCCCTTCTCTATAAATCAGTCCCTCCTACTACACTCAGTGTGAAAACCCTTGGCACATAAATGAACCTCTAATTGGCTTGGGCATGCCTACTGAACTGTACACTTTAGTAGAGACAGATGATTTGTTCTAAAAATTGTTTTGCACTTGAAATTTTAATTATGTAATTTTTAAAATCAAATACTGTATAAATTGATCAACTATGAAGGTGGAAAAAGGAGTTGTTTCCATAAAAATTCAGATTAAATACTATTGGCTGGTAGTCTTAAAAAATAAAAGTAGTCAAATTAGGTAAACAACAAGGCCAGGAAAAAAAGTTTCTCAAACCTAAACCTACGTATTTTTACATTGAATTATCTCTCCATGCAAGTGCCTGTAAGTTCTTGCACCATTCAACCAAGATGAAACAGGAATGTGAATAATGCTTCTGGTGCAAAAAAGAAAAAGAAAAGAGAAAAGCTGAGCTCCAACTAGGAACAGATCCACACACAAAGCAAAGACCTTGTCCTGACATCAAAAGAAAATTCAAGGAAAGTACATTTATATGTTTTAAAATGTCTATGCATTGCTTTTATTTATTTTTTTTTGCAGTCTTAACTGATGCTACAGATGAACCAGTTCCGATTGCCTTGTCTATAAAGCCTCCTTCTCTAGAAGTATTTTGATTATATCATAGAGCTTCTTTCCTTGCTATGCTCTCTCTTTGAAAAAATTAATTTCAACCAGAGCTTAATTTAGTAAACACATAAGGATCAAATCCTCAAACTCTTTGCAGGGAGGGTCATAGTTCATTCATTACCACCTCCCCCACTTTCACTTTCCTCCTTGCATTGTGCCTTGCACACAAGTAACTACTTAAAAAAATTGTTGAGATTTAAAGCATAAAAAAACATTAGTCCATAAATTACAACTCAAGAATTTGGAATCTGGCTTGAGCAAGTGTATTATAAGAAAATTCCTTTGTTTTGAAGTCGTAATTTACCCCTTCCCAACAACTAAAGGGAAAAAAACACAATAAAAATTTATGGTTGGAAAGTTACCACTTTAAAATTGGGTAGCTGACGCAAATTTAAAAACAACAGCTGTAGTTTTCCAGAAACGTACAGACAAGTTTAGGTGGACAATCACAAGTAGCACTATAACCTTTGGTTTTGTCTATATGAAATCTGGAGTTTTGCTTCTCTCTCAGATCCTGGGGGCTTATTTTCTCTGAGCCAGGCACGACAGATGTGATTATCTCTCCCACTTAAAGGTGAGAGAACCAATGGTCCTGATAGTTGCGGACTTACTTTGGAACTTCCAGTTTATGACGTCAGTGGGTGCAAGGTATTTTGTGTCACCTTTTAAATATTCTGAAGCCCCTTTACTATCAGGCAGGAGTAGAAAGTCAGACCCCTCCACCCACAAATACCACTCATCTGTTCACTAGGTTGTCTAAGATTATACTATTAGAGTTCAGTTTGCTTTAACACATTTTTGCCACAACATTCTTAGGAAGAATAATGTTGATAACTCATGCTTTAATACCTTCCTATTAATTAATATAGCTGCAGAATTTGTTTTTCTTGGATTAAGTGGTTACTTGAAGAAAAGGGCAGCAATTGGCGTTTTGAGGTAGGATTACTTATATTATCTTACTTTGTCTCCAAGAAAGAAAGCCCAATGTGTATGCATGCATGTGGCACCTTTTCTTAGATGTTGACTTCTTACAAATTAAAAAAAAATATTGAATTTAATATGTAGTAAAAAGTTAATTGAGAAATTTCAGAAAATGAAAATTATTTACTCTAGGATCCTAAATATTATTAATTAAAAATCACTCATTTTTATGAATTATGTACTGGCTATATCCCTTAGCCAATTTTTTTTTTTGCTTTCCCCTCTTTTGGGGGGCAGAATCATAGATGAAGATTCTGGAAAAGAAAAGAGAATTACTAGGATATTGGATGCCAGGAGCTGAAGAATTGAACTGGAAAATACAATGAGAAGGAGCAGAGTAACCCCACACAAATGTTTCTATGTAACAATTTTAATTCGAGATAAATGTAATGAGGTAACTTGATTCTTCTTATTTTTTATTTGAAGGTTTTCTCCAGTTTATTTCTAAGTAGAAATATTGATAGTCCCTTTGTTTTAACTTGAAACGTTCGGAAAACCAGAGCATAAAGAATGTTTATGAAGCAGATTATGAGATCCCTTAGGAATAGTTCTGAAACTGAATACTGAATTTCTGACCCAGGAGTTAACATTTGTTACATCATAAATATAACCAGCCGTGCCTCATGACAATTAAGTCATTATTATAAGTACCTATCATATAACCTATTAAAGTTATAATACCAATTCTATAAAATGGTTATGGATAAACCAAGCACATCTTTTATATAAAGGAATCCAATAAACTCTACATTTCAGGGGGTGGGGAGTAGGGGCGGGAACCATTAAAAATGTCATGTTTCATTGGCTGCTGATCTTTTCCATGGTCTCCCTGAAGGCAGGGAACAAGGAGCAAGTAAAAAGCTGCCTGAATGAGCCAACAGAAGATTTGGGAAGTTTTTTTCCCTTCTGAGTTTCACATATGGTTCTTTTCCATTCATTCTAAAATTCTAGAAAACTAGTTTCTAAAATCAATATGCTAGTTATTTCATTACATGTTAGCATAATAAAGGTTAAACAATAAATTCAAAATAATTTCTTGTGCCACTTTATAATCTAGAAGTGTTTCAGAATGTGCTAGATGGGCCTGTTTTAAAAAGTTGTTATAGAAAGTTGTTAAAGAAGTTTAACAAATTATAGATCCCATTTCTTTGATCTAGCTGCACATCTTATGGTAAGTGGGGCCTTCTATATCATTTCCCCATTACCAAAGTAGTTCACATTCAAAAGGTATTTGTAGTGATTTCAAAGGTAAGGTTTTTCTTATTGAAAAGCATTTTACAAATAAGGGCTAAACATCAACTTTCCCCTTTCCTTTCTAACTCCTTAAGAGTTCAGTTACCAAGATGACATTTTAGAGATGGACCAAAGTAAGGTACCAAGACACACAGAGTGGGGTTCAATTACTTGTTCATTTAGCCAAAGGCCAACTTTTTACTTTGTTAATCTGCTAACAATTACCACCAGATCATTAGCAAAATCTCGTGAAAAAGCAGTTTTAAAACACTTTACCCAGAATCCTCAAAAAGAGAATACTTTAATGTAGCTTCCTTTTGTGAGAAATGTTCACCTGTCCGAATTCAAATTCCGGACTTGGAGACAGAAGTAGGGCCAAAACGAGACTTCTAATACGTTCTCCAAAGCGTGTCCATCTGGTTGTACAGGCACACCTGGAGCAGCGAAAACAGCCTATGTAGTCAGTCCCTCCTGCAATCCCTCACTGGCTGGGTACTATGGGGTCACCTGTTTCCTCATACATGGACTAGGTCTTGCTGTCTCCCACTGGGCCATTAAAAAAATTGGGCTGAGGCCTTTTCTAATTGCCTCCACTTCTTCCTCCCTTCCCCCTCCCCACCCCCCACACCTCTTTTTGCTGAGGCAGGTGCCTCTGGGTTTCCACCATGATGCTGGCCCAGGTGCACAGTTCCTTGCTCTTCCCTCCTCTTCCCTCCTCCCTCCTCCTCCCTCCATTCTGTTTGCTCTGGGGAAATTCAGCAACCTTTTCCATCAGAAGCCAGCCTTGCTGGAGATGGATCACAGAGGCCCACTTCCTACACTTTACCAATCAACACAGGTCAGGCAAACGTGGCGAGGAGAAGCTGTGGGTTCATCAAGTGATAGTCAAGGGAGAAGTGGCAACAGGCAGGGATCAAGAGTGAAGTTTCCTGAAGAGAAAAGGGGAGTTGGTTTCATCAGTTTTCACATGAAAAGGTTAAAACTGCTTCATTAATACTGAAACACCACTTAAAATTTTATTGACTTGCTTTTAATTGACATTTAATCAATATATAATGTTATATTAGTTTTAGGTGTATAACATAATGATGTAATATATGTATTTATTGCAAAATGGTCACCAAAATAAGTCTACTTAACATCCATCACCAAACATAGTTACAAATTTTGTAAAAATTTTAATTAACATTCATCACCTTTTCTTAGATGTTGACTTCTCTTACAAATTAAAAAAAAATTGAATTTAATTTGTAGTAAAGAGTTAATTGAGGAATTTCAGAAAACGAAAATTATTTACTCTAGGATCCTAAATATTATTAATTAAAAATCACTCATTTTTACAAATTATGTACCGGCTATATCCCTTAGCCATTTTTTTTTCTTTCCCCTCTTTTGAAAATAAACAAATATTTACCAGAATGACAAATTTACTGAAACTGAACAGAATGCTGAGGTTCCCTAATGTTGTTACCTTAGTCCTTCTCAAATTAAGACCTTGAATTTCTTTCATTTCTGACTACCTTAGAAATAAAATACCAAATTGGTGATATTCTTCAGGACTTACAAATTTTAAATTATATATATTATTAGATATATGGCAAATAGAAATAGAATTACATACTATCTATTATTAAAACAATAAAGACACAAACATAAAATAGAACTAGCAATGGTTGTGGCAAGACTGGTATAACTAGCCCATTTATTATAAGCTCTACCCGAAAGCAATCTTATGCAAATTCAATTTATAGCCTGTGGGTAGCTTCCCCCATGTTGGTTTCCCAAAAGATCTCTATTGATATTTTCAAGAAACTAAGAGCATACTTCACCTTGGAAAAGTAATATAAAGACACTGCCATTAGTGATTTTATGTACTTCTACATATCCTTCTTGAATTTGAAATAATGGATAAGTTCAGGTAATAATTTTTGTTCTCTTTCAAATTTCATGACTAAATATTGAGTTGTGTTTTATGGCCCACATTTATTATTTTCTGTACAGCCAGCCAGCAGCTTTAGGCAAAGAATACCTATGGAGTCCCGAATCAGATGCAAAGAAATCAAAGGTTTAAAATGAGTAATCACGTATTCCGG